>CM076575.1:1585969889-1586199537 GCA_034641835.2 Pinus albicaulis | reverse complement strand
CTCTACTTTCAATTTTGGGTCAATGCTTCCGACTCCATTCAGTGTCGTTGATATGTTCAAGAGAAGTCATTCAGTCAATATCTATTACAGTACTCTTAAGTATTCATTCCATGTTTGTCATTCCTAATCCAATTTTGTATAAGTATCATTCTATCTCAAATCATGATACACGTTTCGTGTCATTTATGGTGGATACATCAAGGCCCTCCTGCGATGGGTCGCTTCTTTTCAACATCAACTCATTATCCAGGAAGGTTACTTAGAAACTCCCTTCGATACTTTGGTGCTTGCATACATCAATGGAAATTTTCACCGCTCTTGGCGATAGATTTACATCATTAGCCTTCGACCGAAATATTCTTCGTTGTATTCGACTTCAACTCATTCATTCACACCATATAGATTGCACTGCAGTACCTTGATATCCATTAACATCATCAGTGGTTTCTCTTGCATTTGTTAATGTATTACATCATTTTCCAGTAATCATATAGTTTCTACATGTTCGAATTCAACTCACTAATTCGCATCGTTAGACTCGTACATTAGATGATCATGTGAACGAGATATAAGACTCTGGATCTAGTCTCATCCATCCAAGTTGTGATTTCACGATTAATAAAAGACTACAATATATGATGACTATGATCATACAGATGGTCATATAGTCATGGTTCCACCCTTTATCATCAATGGACATGTCTTCTTGGTCATTGTACATGTAAAGTTAGCTTATGTGTTGAAAATGGGTATTCCTCCCTCAAAAAATATGTCATGATGTAAATGTATTGTAACAAATGATGATCTTGACCAGTTGTTCTTGAACCTGACTTGTCACCAGGCAAAGCACTTCAACCATTAATTTTCATTTATGACTTTAAGCTTTAGGGGGGAATCTGTTATAGGCCATTTTTTTGAATCTAGTAAATATGTATTCAAACTGGATCAATTCACATCCTTGAACACCTTTTCATAATTCCTACACAAATGTTGAGATTCAACAAGAAAATTCCAGCACCCACGCCTAGTGCATTAAGCACCTACAATAGGGTGGGGCCCACCGTGCTATTTTTGGTGCATGTCTATTTTAGTTATCCCTTAATTAAGATGGACAATAAACTCTAATCTAGTCTCAAAAATAACTTGTAATAGTTAACTGAGAGTGATAAACTCAGTTAGATCATGGATTTCAAGTTAGAGGTAGTTGGTGAGGAATGCAGAGTAACTCTAGTTGTAACAGAGTTCAAAGTGCAGTGGTGCATTAGTTAATCCAGGTTGTAATCAGTTTAACTCTGTTAAGTGAGTTAAACTCAATTGTGCTAGTTGTAACTTATTGATACACTAGTGAGAGATCAAGTGAATTAAATATTAATCAATTCACAATGGGTGATATCACATGCAACTGAGGATTTACTATTATTAGTTGCATGCATGTTAGATCTAGTGGAGACCCATTTGAGATCTAGGTGAAAGGGAAGTTGACTATCAGTTGTAGGATTATTGGGTTGCACCCATGCAACCAAACACCCATTGGAGTTCCCATGATACTTGCGTAGTCAAAGAATGTCAAATTTCCTATTCTTTAGGGATTTCATTCATCATGGATTATGCAAGCAAGGCAAGTTGTCTGGAGGCAGTAAATTGGCTAAGTAATGGTCAGTTTTTGTATGACAGTGTGAGAAAATTAGCTAAGTACTGGAGGTCTCTTGTGAGAAGAGTTTTGTATGTAATTGTTTCATGATCCATGTTGAATATAAAATAGAAGATAGTAGGGTTTTGAGCAGCAATATTTCCCCAGGAAATTATCTATGTTGTGTTTGATTTGATTCTTCTTTGCTTCCTGTGATTAGCGATTGTGTTTTTTATTTCGCAAAATATTTGTAGAAGTGATTCAGTATTTAACTTTAGTACATTGTTAGATCAGGTGAATCCATGATATACATGCATGTTGTATAATTTCTACATGGTATCAGAGCACGGGAAATCACAATTGTGAAGGATGAGTTGAGTTTGTGACTAGATAGAATTCGAATTTGGAGAAAGACTTTCTTGGTGCTAGAGTTGATGTAGGATCAAAATGGCTTTTAATGGCTTGAGCTTGGAGTATGCACTCGAGGGCAGCTCAAACTATATTTCTTGGAAGGACAGGATGGAGGCAGTACTCGAAGACAATGGCTTGAAGGAATTCATTTACAATGATGTTCCTAAACCCATTGTGATAGATGATGCAAATCTTGATGCATGGAAAAAGAAAGTGGTAAAGGTGAGGAGGATCCTATTGGAGGGAGTACGATACCACATTGTCTCAAGCCTCCATGGGAAAACTGCACAATATGCATTGTGGAAGGCTTTGATAGATCTATTCTAGAGCAGCAGTGACCATAGAAAATTGGCGCTCAAAGATAAACTCGGGAAGATCAAGATGGAAAAGGGCAGCTCCATACCAAAATATCTAACAAATTTTGTCCAATGTCAGGATGAACTGGGGAGCGTTGGTCTAGCTGTCGTTGATGATGATTTGGTGAGTTTGGCTCTCCTAGGACTTCCCAAGAGTTGTAACAGTTATCAAGGCTCTGTCAATGGAAGGGAAAATTGCCAAATTGGGAACGACTGTGGTCAGATTTGGTGCAGGAGGAGTTCAGATGAAACACCAAATATGGATCTTCATCTAAGAATGAAGATGAAGAATATTGTGCTTTGGTTGCCAAGGCAAAGAAGGGGAAGGGGAAGAAATTCCATTCCAAATCTAAGTCCAAGCATGGCAACAAGCAGGACATGTACAAGGTGAATTGTTTTCACTATCACGAGCATGGGCATTTTGCTACTAACTGTCCACAAATGAAGAAGAACAAGAACGTTGGAGGATCTGCAGTTGGTGAGGCTTTGGCCTCACAATTTGAGCTTGAATTCTCATTTATTGCATGCATGGTGCCAAGTTCATTGGGATCTATGTGGTATTTGGATAGTGGCGCTTCCTTTCACATGACGGGAGACAAGGAAATTTTCAGTGACTTGGAGGAGAAGGATCTCCAGATGCATATTGAAATGGGTGATGACGGGCGGTACAGTGCTACCAGGATTGGTACCATTACCTTCCAGTGGCAGTCAGGTAAACCCTTTCAATTAAAATATGTAATTCATGTACTAGGTTTGAAGAAAAATTTAGTCTCAGTTGCAATGTTGGAGGATAGAGGCTATGATGTTGTTTTTAGTGAAGGAAATGCTTTCCTACGACATAAAACAACAGGACAAGCCAAGAGGACAAGGATTCGAGTTAAGAATCTATACAAGCTGGAGGTAGATGGTTGTGCAGTAATGATGGGCAAGACAGATCAAGTGGTGAGCCAGGATGAGGGTGAATTATGGCACAGGAGATTGGTCCATCTTCACCATGGAGCCTTGATAGTCATGCAGAATATTTCTACTGGTCTTCCCAGGGGTACACTTGTGCAGTCAGACACATGTAAGGGATGTACTATGGGAAAATATGTAAAGGTCACCTTTCATGAGAAGGAGAACCAAGCTTCGGGGATCCTTGAGATAGTTCACACAGACGTGTGTGGACAATTCTCTGTTGCTTAGACAACAAAACATAAGTACTATGTAATATTTGTTGATGAATTTTCTTGTAAGTTCTGGAGCTTCTTGATGCAGAATAAATATCAGACACTCTAAGTTTCTTGAGTTTAAGGCACTGGTGGAGAAAGAGTCGGGGAAGCAAGTGAAGGCTCTTAGGAGTGATAATGGTGGAGAGTATAGCTCTAACAATTAAAGAACTTATGTAGCAAAGAAGGAATTCGAAGAGAAATAATAGTGCCTCATAACCCATAGTAGAATGGGGTCGTAGAAAGAAAGAACAAAACGACTATGAGTGCACCAAGAGAAATGTTGCATAATCAAGGCCTACTGATGCATCTGTGGGTGGAAGCATGTGATAGCAGCCTAAGCTGCCAATACCCACATTCTCACCTTCAATGTGCATATAAGAAATGCACAGTTCATTTAAAAACCAAAATTAATGCCCATATTGGCAAACTCAATAATGCGGAAGCTTTTCTTTTAATCAATGGTCAAACCTTATTATAAACCCACCTTTGCAACTTCATATGCAGAAGCTACCTTTCTCAACCTATGGTTAAAACCATAGAATAAAACCCACTTTATGAAATGGAATCAATATATGTCTTTGGAATATAACCCAATAAATAAACCTCAGCTCTCACATACATTAATGTATATTTGGGTTCACATTTCACTAATCCATATTCGGGCCATGTTAATTACCCCATGCCTTGGTCTAAAAACCCGACATATCAACATAACAATTTATATTATATATTGGCCCCGGCAACATATATTAAACCAAAGATAAATCTTCGTGCCCACCCATTTCATACCAAAGTTCAACTTTGGTTAAACAATAGCCAATGCATATAAATTTTGACCAATCCAAATGTCAATAAATATTATTATTTCAAATAAAACCTTCGAATTTGGATTAAAAACCAAACCCAACATGTATTAATGTTCGGGCCCACAGAAGCTAACACTTGCCTCTTCGCTCGTTTAACGCCTGCATAACTTCACAATGCGAATGTCGTCCGATCCTTTGATCGGATCATCCAATGGATATCGCGCTCATTTAACTCTGAACTTTATTGCTCCATATCCACGCGAAAGAATTGGTTTTCCAAATCCGCCTTGCTACGTGTCATTCTCAGAGGTATATCGCGGTCAACTTACCCAAAACTGCTTACCACTCCAGAGCTACGCAAAACCGGCTTATGGTTTCCAGAAACCTTCCTTTATTGTTCATTACTCACGGCTCCGCCATACCTTAATTCACGGTTCCACCTCCAATTATTCAACGTTGTTCCTTCGATCCAATCCACCACGTAGTTTGCTATTCCATCACTTATTTGATGAATAATTGACCACTCCATTGACTCATATCCACTGCGCCATCACTTGTATTATCCGCCTTTGTTGTTCCAATGTGATACAATTCGAAGTTCCGAATAGGCTTTAAAAAAAAAAACCCTATCACTTATCCACGCATGGCTTGATTTCTATATCCAATCTCTGTGGTTCAAATCCACACTAAACCCCCAAATGAACTTCAAACCCGATCTCACTTCATTTTTTATGCACAACAATGTTTTGGTTATACAAACCCTCTCCAGCTTTCATTCCGCACTAGAACTTCTTTGGTTATTTTGAAACATTGTCATCAAACACTGTCACATGACTTCCTAAAGGAATCCATTGAATTTTGTATGAATTCGATTACCATAAAGTTCAATTTCTATATCAGATTTCTTCTAAAATAATTTGCACACCATATAACCCAAAAATGGAGTACAAACTCAAACAATTGAGTTCTTGTATTAACACACAATATTACATAGGAAATATTCCTCTCTGGCCTGATATTCAATCAGTGGCCTTTTCCTCTAATTTTTCCCAAAGGCTTACAATCAAAACCCTACTTCCTATTCTACCTTCTCTATTGTCTGTCTACTATCTTTTTATGCCTTTGAGGCTTACATTTATACAAATGATACTGAAACCATTTTTGTTTTCAATTCCTGCATTTTCTCAAAAATTCCCTATGAATCCTCTTTAATCCTAAAATCACTATTTAATCCCTAAGGATCCTCTTTCATACCAAAAATAATGAAACAAACTCTAATTTAGGATTTCTAATTAAGTCCTAAATCTCTCAATCCCTATGCACTCCTAATTCTCTCATGTTCTCCAACATTCGAGAACATTTACAAATTCCTCACAATATTTAATTAAAAATCAAAAAAATCACTCAAATCATTACATAAGGAACCAACTCCCTTAAAAACATAAAAACCCCTAAGTCTATTAAATGCATGGAATTTTCTTGATCCTAATGCCCCTACATCAGAATCCCAAGGTCAAAAAATAATCATGGTCTCCTGATCATGTGTTTTTAATCTTTGACCCCTGGATCCCATACTTTGTTTTGTTGTTGTCCATAAGCTGCATTATTCTTCTGTTGTTTTTCCTTTGCTGTAATTTCTTTGCTTTCTTGTTGTTGTCTTATTTTGAGACACCTTCATCATCAATCTCCTGATGCTTTCAATTTCTCTGTCCAGTTTATCTTTTGTCTGGAAATTACTCTTCCTTTCATTGCTGCTTTCAATTTCTACTGTTGTAGCTGCTTTTTCCAGAGATGTTGTTGCAAATGTTGCCTCCTCCCAAACTTCCTGAATATCTCTTAAGATATCTCCCTCTGCAACATTCTTCTTCTGCTTATCACCTACAAATTTACTTTCAAAAAATAAATTATCATTTGATTTTCTACCTGCAGTAACATACTCATTTAGTCTTCTTTGCATACTAGTAAGCATAATTAATTTTGACAAAATAGTATCTACTTCTACTTCTTCCACAATTCCAGACATCTTCACTTCAGTGTCTGCAATTCCTTTCTCTTGTTCAAATGTTTCCAAAAAACATTTCAGCCATTTCCTTTGTACTTGTTTCATCTTAAACACATCATCAATATGCTACAATTCAGTTTTAGGATGTCCTTCTTCCTCCTTGAAAATCTTCAGTAATTGTCCATCATCTCCTTGATTGATTCTGGCAATCAAATCAATTTCTTCAAACATTGTATCTTCATCCTTTATCATAATAGAATTCTGATTCTCCATCACTGTGGCAGTTCTAAAAATCTATCCTACAATCTTCTCTTGGTCCATCAGATAAGCAAGCTCCTCCCTGTCATCAACAATAACAAGTTCCTTCATGATTGTTTTACCTTCCTTAGAATTCATAAGTTCCTTCTTCTGCAACAGTTCATCTTCATTCAAGACAACTCCAAGAGATGGATTGTCTTCTGCAACACCTGTAAACACAGTCAAATTATCAATTTCAAAATCACAAGACCCAATGGTCTCATTTGATGATCCAGTCACCAAATCTTCTTTTTTCAGTTCCAAGTCTCTTTTAGGACTAAGAAAATCTTCATTGTCTTTCTTCCTAGCTTTCAGTGTTATCTCCATTGTTTCAATCACCATGACATAATGATGACCCTCCACTATGTTTTCAGCTAACATAGTTTCCTTTTCATTAAATTCTCTGACACTTTTCATTTGTTGTCCTTCTTTTCCTGCATAATTAGCACATGACTCATCAGTATTAAAAATACAAGGTTTCAATGTCTCTTCCTCCTCTGACAACATATCAATATGTTGTTCTAAAATTTCCTCCTCTATCAGCACATCAGTATGTTGATTTACATTCTCCATGAGACTGTCAACTAGTCTCTCCTTCTTTCCATCATCTATTTCATGAATGTTTCTCTGCTCTGGTTCAAAATAATGAACTTCTTCAACTTGCTGATTCATTCTTTTATCCTCTGGTTCCTGAATGTCATTCATGAAAATTTTCCCGCCTTGCTTCTTCAGCAGTTTATCCTATGTATAAATCCTCTTCTTTTCTAATTCTCTTCTCTGAAGATCTAATTTCCTATATAATTCAACAATTTCAATTGGAGTATAATTTGGAAACTTCACACAACTTTCCATACCTTCATTTGTTGTTGACCAATCATCAGATGGTCTTTCTTTCTCTGCTTCAATATTCTATTGAATATTCTCATGAGACCCCTCTGTCTTCATGTCTTCCTGAGATCTTGCTATCTCAGTATTCACTTGAACATATTTCAGATTCAATTTTTCCTCAACAAACTCTAAATCTTGTTCATTATCCTGTGATGTACCTGCAATCATACACAATTCATTAGTTTTAAAAACACAAGACTTTTCAGTCTCATTTGATTTTTCAAGCACTTCCCCTTGAACATATTTGCATGTGGAATCCTCAAATTCCATCTTTGACTCAAAAAATATGAGTTTTTCCCTCCATAAGGCAATCTCCTTCTGCCTCCACTTCATTTTCAATGGTTGCCAAATTACCTTTTTTTCCTTCAGTGGAAAGATCCATCCTCCTCTTTGGTTTTCCTCTTCTTGTAGCCATTCCTTTAGTACCTCCAGTTGTACTTTCATCAGTGAAATTTCTCTTTCTCTATCCTTCATCTTATCTCTGTGGCATTCTTTAGAACCTCTTATTTAATCCTCCATGATAATCTTCTTCATGAGCTCTCACTCACCATGAGTTGCACTAAGCCTTTGCAACAGCAAGCTCTCCTGCTGCCACTTACCTCACCAATCCCTTCTCTGGACTTGGTCTTTTGGCAAGCACTAGTTCACTATCTCTGGAACCTCTTGAGCACTCTCTTCTGCTCCCTCTAGGCTTATATCCTCAACTCACCTTCTCTTGAGAACATTTCAGTTGTTCTCCCTATCCAACCTTTAGTTGGAATATCAGGTTCACTGCCATCATCATCAAAATCTTCGGCTTCATCTTGTCTGCAACCATAATTCTGCAATCACAATTTTCAAATCAGATTAAAATTATCTCACCTTCAAGATCCCTGCATGATATTTTTTTCTTCATTCATTTCTGCAAATGTTTGTTCACTTCAATTCTGTGTATCTGTTGCATATCAGATTTAGAATCTGATCTGCTTTCATTTTCTCATGACACATGTATTCAGATTTAATTAAAAAAATATATTTTTCTTCAACAGATCCTCTCATTCTGGTGTTGTATGTGGACGAACTCTTCCTGACAGGTTTTGACCCTCTCATTCATCAGTGAAAGAGGGAGCTTGATGCTGAGTTCGAGATGAAGGACCTAGGACTGATGCACTACTTCCTAGGCCTGGAGATCTGGCAGAGACTTGGTGAGATTTTCTATTCTCAAGGAAAATACATTGTGAAGATTCTGAAAATATTTAGTATACTGGACTGCAAGTCCACTCGACACCAATGGAGCTCAAATTCAAAAATTTGAGTGGCAGCGCTGCTGGGCCCGTGTTAGCAAATCCTACTTAGTATCATCAAATCGTAGGGGCCTTGATGTTCTTAATGAACACACGTCTAGATATATGTTTTGCAGTGAACAGTTTGAGTCAACAGATGGTTGAACCTCATCACACTCACTAGGTTGGTGCCAGGAATCTTTTGAGATATCTTCGGGGCACGATAAACCATGGGCTGAGATACACTGTTGGGAGCGTGAAACTCCTTGCATATACTGATGCCGATTGGGCTAGCAGTGTCGTGGATCGTAAAAGAACATCGGGATGTTGAATCTCACTTGGATCTTATTCTATATCATGGATGAGCAGGAAGCAGAAGTCGGTGGCTTTGAGCACCACAGAGGCTGAATACATTGCAGCGAGTATGGCCTATTGTGAAGCAGTTTGGTTGTGAAATATCTTCAGTGAGTTGCTCGAGCATGTGCTAGATACCACCATGATTATCTGTGATAACCAGAGTGGGATTCGCTTGTCTGAGAATATTGTGTTTCATAATTGATCCAATCATATTGATATCAGGTACCACTTTATCCGGGATATGGTACAGTGAGGCGCCGTAAGGCTTGATCATATAGGAAATGATGAGCAGGTCGCGGATATTCTCATAAAGCTCCTAGGGAAGGTCAAGTTCCTAACCTTTCGTGAGAGTCTTGGTATCGTAGAACAACCCTATGATGAGGGTCATGTTGGACGATGAGCTCTAGGAGCTCTAGGGGGCTTTGGGGATAGCTTCTCGGAGCTATAAAAAACCACAGGGCTAGGCTTGCCAAACCTTGTTGGTGTGCTTTTTCCCCACCTTTTTGATGATTGATTTGGTTCACCTCTCATTATCTGTGCCCCATATGCATCCTACCCATTGAGTTCAAGGCTCATGGGAAGTAACTCTCATTTGTCCAGTGAGATGGGAAAAGCTAAAGACTAGTAGCAAGGATTGATGGACGCATCAGAGATTGTCGTACTCTCTATCTAGGATGGCACGGTCTAGCCACTTGATCTGGGATCAAGTCTAGTGAGCTTTTAGACCTCCTACTGACTTCAGATCAGATAAACCAACTTCAGGTTGGTATGAGACTCTTTGTGAGTCCTATAGAGGTTTCGGACCTCTGGGCTGAAAATGTCAGTCGGGAATGATGTCTTTGTGACTGACTCACTTATGTTCTGAAATAAAGAGCCAGGAAAGCAAGTTACAGTGGGATGATGCACGTTGTTGGATTGCAAAGGTGGATGGAGTTCTCCCTAGTTGAGAGGGATTGTTAATTTTGGACAACTAGGTCCAAACTCCATGTTATGATGCTCAGATGAAGATACCAATATTTTTATTAGGTTCCTCTTTCGGAGAGGTGCAATATCGATCTAAGGATCATCTTGATCCAATGAGCAGAACATTTATTTTGAATTATTTTTAACCTATTCAAAATATGTGCAGGTTGGCTTTAAGGTTTTGTACCCCAGCAAATGTGTCACACACCCTCACTAATGGATATAAATAAGGTCAAAGTTGGAGGACATTTCCCTCATCTCATCCTCACACATTCTCTCTCCTCATATGATTGGTTCGATCACTTGGAGTCTCTTCTCTATCCACATGTGGGAAATCTGGCAACAGCAATTTCTGGTTTTCGGTCTAGGGTTTTTGCAGCAACTGCAGCCAAGTTCGACTAGTGTTTATTTTGGTCAACGTAAGGTCAAATCAACCTAAAACTCTCCAAAATTTTGATCTCCCTAATCCATATTTTCTTGCACTATTTCTGAGGCAAGACATTGACTTTGACTTTTAAGCATTAACCTAGCTGTTGTTGCTCTTTACGTTGACCGTTGACTGATAGTGTTGACTTTTTTGGGGTTGAATTTTGAGTTGACCGTTTGGCTATCCTGAGGGTTGTGTGACATTGCTAGTTAGCTTACCATATCGAGAATTTTCTGGTTGAAGAATCCTGTTGACCACTGTAACGCACCATCACTCTTATATGTTTTTGGTTTGTCTTCTTTCGATCTACATATATGTTCTATCAACATTTTACTTTATTTTTTATGTGATTTTTGTCTAATATTGAAGAGAAAGTAAAGTTGCATCAAGCATAGAACATCTAGATAAATTTACAATTTAGCGGATACAATTAGATAAAGGTAGCATTGGAAGATCAGGATAAGACAACATTCACATGCCCATGGAGAACATATGCATACAATGTATTACCCTTTGGTTTATGTAATGCACCTGCTACCTTTCAAAGAGAAGTTCTTGAAATATTTTTTGATTTGATCCATGAGTGTATATAATTTTACATGGATGATTTCACTTTGTTTGTACAACATATGATGATTGTTTACAAAATCTTGAAAAAGTGTTAAAAAGATGCATAGAGACAAATATATCACTCAGTAATGAAAAATGTTTTATGATGTTAACTGAGGGAATAGTGTTGGGAAACCATATTTCTTCTTTGGGAGTTAAGGTGGACCTAGGAAAAATTCAAGACATTGTGAATTTAACACCACCCACAACACAAAAAGAAGTTAGAAATTTCTTGGGTTATGTAGGCTACTATAGGAGATTTATTGAAAATTTTAGTAAAATTGCTTTTCCATTATTCATGTTATTTGCGAAAGATGTGGAATTTCAATGGACAAATAATTGTCAAAATGCATTTGAAAAATTAAAAGAAAATTTGTCAATTGCACCCATTCTTTGAGGACCTAATTGGTCTTTTCCATTTCACATTTCAACTGATGCATCTGATACAACCATTGGAGCATCACTTGGAAAAAAAGAGAATTGGTTAATTATGCCATATATTTCATAAAACTTAACACCGACAGAATTGAACTACACTGTTACATAAAAAGAAATGTTAGTTGTAGTACATGCAATTAATAAATTTTGACATTATATAACTAGTTATCAAGTTTACATTCACACAAATCATTGCGCCATAAAATATTTAATGAGAAAATCAATCACAAATGACAGAATAACTAGATGGCTGTTATTAATGCAAGAATTTAACATTACTGTACAAGATCAACCAAGAAAAGATAATCAAGTTGCAGAATTTCTATCAAGACTACATTCACCTGGTGATCGAATTCCAGTATCA
Source organism: Pinus albicaulis (assembly GCA_034641835.2). NCBI lineage: Eukaryota > Viridiplantae > Streptophyta > Pinopsida > Pinales > Pinaceae > Pinus > Pinus albicaulis. Next base: position 1,586,187,516 of record CM076575.1, on the reverse strand, counting down.
GATAATTTTCCAAATGAACATCTATTTGATATAAATGTCAAAACTCCATGGTTTGTAGATATAGCTAACTATTTATCATTTGGAATCCTACCATCTCATTACACCAATAAACATAAAATAAGAATAATTAAAGAAAGTGCTAGATATAGTTGGGTCAATGGAGATCAATTTTATATTGTTGTTGATCTAATGATTAGAAAATGTGTTAGAGAAGATAAGATTATTGAAATTTTGAAAGCATGTGATGACGAACCATGTGGTGGTCATTTTGTAGATAAGCGGATAACATACAAAGTTTTGAAACTTGGCTACTACTGGCTAGCCATCTTCAAAGACTCCAAAGCCTATGTAAAGAGATGTGACAACTGTCAAAGAACTGGTAGAGCAGTGGCATCAGATGAAATTTCATTAAAGCCACAAGTACTGATTGAACCATTTGAATAGTGGGCTTTATATTTCGTAGGACCAATCAACCTTCCATACAATGGAAAGAAGTACATCCTGGTATGCACAGATTATGTAACTGAGTGGGTGGAGGCAAAGGTAGTAGCACGGGAAATAGAATAAATTGTTGTGTCTTTTCTATTTGAAGAGATATTTGTAAGGTATGGAGTTCCAAGACAGATAGTAACTGACCAAGGTACACAGTTCACATCAAAACTTGTTCATGATCTTATAGAGAAATACAAGATTAAACATATAAAATCAACTCCGTATCATCCTCAAGCAAACAGACAAGTTGAAGCAAAAAAGAAATTCCTAGAGAACATTATGACAAAGACTGTACAAATGAACAGAAAGGACTGGTCAGAAAAATTGAGAGATTCACTGTAGGCATATAGGATAACATGGAAAAACAAAACTAGGTTTAGTCCATATCAGTTAGTGTATGGAAAATAATTCCTATTACCCATAGAATTTCAAATACATACATTCAAGTTAGCAGTAGAATTGGGGATGGAATTATCTGAGGCACAACAACAAAGATTTATGGAATTAAATCAACTAGATGAGATATGACAGCAAGCAGTATTGCACACCTCTTGTGTAAGAACAAAGGATAAAATCGCATGATCGATTTATAAAGAATAAAGTGTTTCAGAAATGAGATTGGGAACTCTTGTTCGACTCCAAGTTCAAAGATTTCAAAGCAAAGTTTACGACTCATTGGCTTGGGCCATATGAGATTGAAGAAATATTTAACAATTGAGTTGTCAAGATAAAAACAATTGATGAAGCATCTGTTGCATTTGTCGTTAATGGACATAGGCTTAAAGTTTATAATAAGCCTATAAATAAAGAGGATTTTCTGAGAAAAATTTCAATAGATTCAGATCTGGAACTAATGGGACAACATGGAAATATGCCTCCCATAATTCCAGAAGAAGAAGAAGAATGATATATATATATATATATATATAGTTTGGTTGTGAAAATCCAGGAAACTGGCACAATACAAACTCGAATTCATATCAGAAAACCAACTTGTTTGGCCAATCTGAATTCTCTTTTTGTTTTAATTTTACTTTACTAAGATATATATACCCTCCAAGACATGTAAGACTTAAGGACAAGTCTAGTCATCAGATTGGGGGAAGGTGTGTAATAAAAAACTATGAAAATAGTTTCAGGAACTGAATTGAAGACGGAATGTGAACTACAATTACAAAGGATCCTGGTACATCATTCAACATATACAGAAGGGACCTGAATTATTATTGAGAAAATTATTTAGAAATGGACCTGTATAATTACAATAAAATATATTTTCAAATATTATTGCAAATTACGCCAGAAGGAACCTGAAAATACAAAATGTCAGAAGGGACCTAAGCTACATCAAATGGAAATCATGTTAGAAGGGAACTGAAATGTTAGATTTTAACCTGCAGAAGGGACCTGAACAACGTCATTCCAAATCAAAACAGATGCAAAGCAGAAACAAATTCTCTACATAGTCTGAAAGAGCCATCATGATAACAAACACAATGTCGACCATCATGAAAATCAAATGGTTTGAGGGAATACAAGTATAGTAAGTAAAAATTCCTCTTAAAATTTCAATTTTTTTGTGAAAATATTCTAGAATTCTAAAGCTAATTTAGTACTGGTTATGCATTTTTATCACCTACATTTTCCATCACCTACATTTTTCATCATTTGCATTTCATCACCTACGATTCTTAGCCCTATTTTATCCATTTCTATACCACTATCATAATCACTCAATAAACATTCCATACCATACCCTACCCTATTTTTCTAAACAAAAGAATCATAAACAAAAGGCTTAACATTAAACCTTTGCTAGACCTACAATAAACAAACAAGAGGTTAGTCTCATTATAAATATTTAATTGTAAAATATGACCATTTCATTGGTCAATTTTAAAAATTAAATAAAAGAGAAAACATAAAGTCTAAAATCATATGATGGCGCAACTATTTCAAACAACAAAACAAAATTCAAAAAATGCAATCATAAATGGTTATAAGCTAAGGTAATGGAGCAAGAGCTCAATCATAATACAAACAATGGAATGCAAACTAACCTAAAGTATGATGCTATGACAAACAATGCATGACAATTATGTGTGTATATGAACGAAACTATGATGAGACAGTGATACATACAATAGTGGATGAACGAAGAAATGATGGCATATAGTGATGTGAATACAAGCAATGAAATGAAAATATGATGGCACATATACAATAGGGTATGATGAATTTCAATGGAGGATAGAAGGAGACAGAGTCATCAACGCAAAGCATGAAAAAAAAATGTTAAAGGGACTGTGTAATAAGTGAAGCAGAAGACGAAATGTACACTAGAGTCAGCATGATAGTCAAGGGTAAGCCATGCATGCACCGGCCAAGCAGTGGTTGATGAACAGTCAAAATAAATTCAAATGCAATATTGCAACACTGTGTAAACTGTTGAGAGAACCTCCACCATTTCTAAGACCTGAAGTAACTGATATACACTGTACTTTTCACCATCATTTCCTTTCAAAGGCTCAGTGAGAGAAGGAAGTCATGAAATCAAAACACGCATCCATTTTTGCAACTCTTTGAGAAACAAATAAACAAGAGAGAATACAATGAAGAAACTGTGAGGAGAATAGAAGAAATACAACACAACAAAGAAGACAAGAAATATAGCAGTGAGAAGAACAGAGCGATAAGGCGAATTGACTGAAGTTTCAAGCCAACATATCCGGAAAATGTGTCAAGCAACCATGCTATCAGGAGGCAAAATCCCGTGAAGAATAAGGTAAGAAGTAAACTCAGATTTTTTTGTTTAAAACAACGATGATTCGCATGAATAAATCTCAGGGTCATTCAACAAACTGAGAGTTATAAAAGGCGTTCCTTTGCTTCGATCTTTAAAACTTGTCATTTACTTACGTTTTGTCTTTGATACCACTCATAAATTCTTTGAAACCACTCATAAACATTCTACCATCAGTAAACACTAAATCTTCTGTTGATTAAATGAGTAAATGATAAAATATTGAGTTAATATTTTGATGAGATTGGCGCTGATTCAAACACGACGAATTCATTTAAACTAGAAGTAAAATCACAAGCATCATAGCATAAAATCACGAGGATCATTGCAAAGACAGGTAAACTTGAAAACGCCCTCGTGCACAGTCTTCTATTTCAAAATGAATGAAAACGTAGAATGGAGAGTTTTGGTTTGAATTGCACAGTGAATTCATTTTAATTGGGTTGTGTAGTAGATTAATTTCATTTGCACACTCAGTAAAAGAATTCGAAGATTAATTTCATTTGCACACTCAGTAAAAGAATTCAAATCAGGATTTGTGGAGAAATTTTGGTTTAAAAGGCACAATCAACATGTTTTTGTATTCTTGCATATCAGAGGGCAGAGTCTCGTGAATTTTTGAAAGAAAACAATGAACTCATTATGATATTTTTGATGAAATAATTAAGCTATTCTCCTTCACAAAAGGTGATTTTATATTAGATACATCATGCTATGCCTTAGGAAAATAATTTTGTATGGAATCGAAGGGTCACAAGACACTGTTGTATAAAAAAATTTCATTTTTTTACATAGTCAAAAACTTACAAAATAGAGGCAGAGGATTGTTCTTTTAAAAAGAGAGAGAGAATCAAATAGAGAGTAGTATAATAGAAACATGAATTTTTTTTAATGTTTTCTTAAACATATCTATATCAAATCTTATGTCTATTTGAAGCAGTAAGCTCACATTCTTCCAAAGGAAAACAGAGGATTGATTTAAATTACTTAACAAGAGCAACAAACATAGGTAAGCCTTACTACTATGATAACATCTAGTACTTGAATTTTGTTTATAAAAATGAACTTAATGACAGTAGATGGGTACATCAAATGGTTTTCAGACAATATGGCATCAATAACAGAGTCCGAATATTTTCGAATTGAACATTGGAGTAGGGAAACAGTTGAGAAATTTTATCAATTAGGCTTAATAGGCTTTCTTCAAAAATTCAAAGGGCACAATAAGAATATCACAAGAGAATTTATAAACAATTGCAAATATGATGAAACTATGGTGGGTATTTTACATATTCCTTTAACTCCAGAATCTATTTCCGAAGCTTTAGAGTTGCCATCATCGAGTGAACTATACCACAAGGGATTGCATTTCAAAGACAAGGGTTGGACCTTCTTCTTGGATAAGAACATAAAGGGTTGTTTTGATAGGTCAAAGGGAATTCCCAGAGAGTGGTTCAACAAACCTTGGGCTGAGCTAGTTTTGATAATTCAAAAGTTTTTCACCTATGATAACATGCATAGTGTAGTACACCTATATCATATTAGGTTACTACAACATATTAAAGGAGATATCAAGATAAATTTCCCCTACTTCTTTTATAAAAAATTGATGAAGATGATTGAAAGTGTAAAATCTGAGACAAAATCCAAAGAAGCCCAAATTCATCGCCAGTGACTCATAAAATCCTTGTGGATTACCAACTGAAAGCTAAGGGAATGGTTTGGGAAAATTTCCTGATTGAAAATAAGTTTGTAGAGAAAGTCACTGAAAACAAACTTAAACCGATGCAGGAAACAATAAATATTGTGCATTCACCTCTATATCCTAAAACCAGGTTAAAGAAACAGTAGGAAACAGTTATGGTAGAGAGGGAAACATCATTTTTTACCATTTCTAGGAGACAGAAAAAGAGGAATTCAGCAAAACCAGAAGTGCAAGTCATAGAGACATCTCTTTTAACTAAACAAGAAAATGAAATCCTTGAGAGGTTCCAACAAGAAGTTTATGAAAATCCTATAGACAGAGATTCTTATTTTGAAAATAATGAGGTTGAAGCTACTTCAGTTTCTAAAAATATAGAGGAGGAAGACCAAAACATGATCAGAGAATTAACTGATGGCCTGGAGGTAAGTAGAATCATGGAGAGGCACTTGAAAGAAGAAAATGAAACCTATAAGACAACTAATGAAAAATTGGTTAAATAAAATGAGAAGATAAGTGAAAAAATGGGAAAGTTGAAAACCAAAAACAATATTCTTTACACACACGCATTCATGTGGCTTCAAGAGAAAAAATCCTGGAAGGCCAAATCTGAGAAACAAAAGGTCAAGACCTCAATTTACAAGGAAGAACAACACAAGGATATGGACTATCTTCTATATGCAGCAAATCAGGAAGTTTCAGGATCAGGAATGGGATCAACATTAGAGCTCAGGAGGTCCAAAAGGAAAAATCAAGCATGAGGACATGCTTGAACATCAGCTTGGGAGAGATGTTGGCCCTCGTTTTTTATCTCTTTTTGTTTATGAAATACATCTTATTTTCCATACTATCCATCTATACATCATCACGTCCACCTTATTTTGACCAAAAAAGGCATATACAGGTATTTACATTATGTTTTTCAATTATTAGAAGTTTTTGTAAAAATTGAAATTTAAGTGCATTTCTAGACATCATCAGAAATTCCCGTAATGGCTTCATGGTTTGCATGTTTGCGGGACACTTGGGCTCGAGCTAGATATATTTCTAGAAGGCTTGGGAACCCAGAATAAGTGTACACCTGTTGGTACAGTCAAACCAAGCTTTAATAGGCCCAGTCAAAGGCGGTCAAACATGACCTGTCTTTATGGAGGATCCCTAGAAACTAGGTCAAAATTCTTATTTTGTGGGATTCTCTATATTTTTATGGATCTGATGGATGAATTCGACTTGATTGGATAAGATAAGGATATTCATGACTATAGGAGCTATTTTAGATTAATTTTTTAGATACTTTATCTATTTAAGCCTCAAACTTTGAAGGCATTCATGTGTAGAATTTGTATGACTTAACATTATTATTTCTGAAAATTTACAGACATAATTCAAGATCTGTTCTATCCTATTTGATGTTTTTATATGCTGGTTGATTGATTGAAGTTTTAAGTAGCTAAAAACACGTTCAGTGTGCAAGGCAAGGGTGGAGGGCCCCCACACCGAGCTAAGTGCACTTCCTAGTTTATTTGTAGTTGCAATTTCTGAATTAGTTTGTGTATGCTTAACTTGTTTATGCTGATTATTTATGAGTATTGATGAATCTAATGATCATTCTTATTCTTCATATGAAACGACAAACAAATTTTTAAGTTAAACATTATTTCTATCTAATTAAGATCTTCAGTTAGAATTCATCTTTTCATGCTTTTACATGCTTTTCTGAATTCATGTTTCTAACAATAGCATTACTCATAAATGAATCTATGATGAAGGACAACTAGGTCCTCTTCAGTGAAGAGCCTCTTCAATTGTTGCTTCATGTATCTTAATCTATTGTTCAATTAATAGTTTTTTTTTATTTCTAATTCATGAGGTAATATTGTTAAGAGAAGGACAAACAAATCTCTTAAGTTATGAGGTTCTTCTGCTTCTGATTGCACACTTGAATTTAGAAATTTTTTAAGTTAGATTTATATTTTTAATATTATTTTCTCTAGTCATTGATAAACCATATTTTAAATTGATCATAGCTCAAACCCATATAATTTCGGGATGCTTCTAAGTTCCGCTAGCCCGAATTGATAATAAATACTTCCGTTAGTTTACACAATAAATTAACCCAATAAGAAGTCTGAGATGCTAAACGAATATAAATATTTTTCTAATCAATTGCATGATGTAAATAATATTGGGATTGTGGAAGAAATATAGAAAATGCTTTCATAAGGAGGAGAAAAGGAGAAACATGAGACAAGTCTATCTTAGAAAATAATAATTTGTTTCATTTTTAGCAAAGGGATATGGATCCAAAGTTTTTTTTGGGAAATCACCAACATCGTGCAAGGAATAGGTTTTATTATTGTGTCAAGGAGAAGAATGTATATTATTGTAGTAACCTCCTTCTTCGTACAAAATTTGGGGTAAAATATTTTAAAACAGTGTTGATAATGATTGGAAGCAACAAGGTTATGGAAGAGAAAAGGTGGAAGTTGAAGCCAGAAATTTTTTGAAAATGTTGTTGTAATTAAGTAATTTGGTTCAAGGCTAAAGGTGGTGAGGGGAAAGGTAGTAACATAATATTGCAGTTAATGGTGGAGGAGAGAAAAGACAGGGAAGATGTCGAGCGGGAGCAGGGCAGGACGACCGATACATGTTACTCACTCGAGTGGGTTCTTCACTTATACATCATGTTTGTCACTGGGATAGAAGATGACACTCAGAACTTTACCTTGTTTATTCTTCCTACGTATGATAGCTATGTAATCTTCTGCGGGTTTTATTTCATGTTTGGGTTTCGAAACAGTTTTCTCAAGGTAATACAGATTTTAAAAGTGCTTAAGATTTTCAAGATTTGTTGTTCTAGGGGATGGGGGAGTATATGTTAATCTTCTTGTCATTATGTTCTATGATGTTGGGTCTAAAACCGCGTACCTCCTCTGTATGGGGGCTGAGGGTTATAATTTCTCTAAGCTTGGGTGTCTGCTTGTTGCAGTTAAGGAATATGGTCTTAAGGTTCTCATCCTTGTTTTCACTCAATTTGACTCTGCATGTCTTGCTTTTGGCTCTGAATGGCCTCATATTGACTTTTCACGTCTTTCTTTTTTCCCCTCTGTACCACTAGACCGACCTTCTGCTCTATATGCAACCTTAACAGCTTGGCTCATCATTCCTATGAAGTTCAATGTATGGCTTCAAATGAATTTTATGTGGGTAGTGTTCTGCTGAATTCGTTGTCCAGGGTTTTACCCACTCGACTTTTTTGCAATATTATACAAAGGGGAGGCTTGGACTCCAATTATGATGATGTTTATTCTAAATTCTGGTGTCGAAAGGTTCTCACTATTGTCAATCCACCTGGTTTATGGGCTTTTGGTCCTGTATCATGGGGTTTCTGCCTTACTTTGTGGGCTTTCAGTCTGGTTCGGTGGGGCTTTTATCCTCTGTTGTGGGGTTCGATTTGGATTCTAAGGGATTTAAGTGCTCTTTAGTGGTCATTTCACATGCAACGGGAGAATGGAAACATTATAGCCATGCATTATTTGATGTGGCAGTCAAGGAAATTTCCATTTTTTTGGAAAATGGTGGCTATTCCTATTTATACTATTGCCACCTTTATAACTCATCTGGAAACTGGAATAAGGAATGATCACATGCATTACACTTCTAAATATGAGGACGTTACTCTCGAAAATCGAGATATTTTCCTCTACTGTTTAACTAAACCAATTATTGAAATTTTGTTGAAATATACATGTTTTTTAAATTATATATAGGTTTTTCTTTAACATTGGTCTCGCACTCACCTCGACAATGTCAGTCAATCCAACGGTTAGTACTCCACCTACAAGACAGAATGGTTAAAGGTCAAGCAGAAAAAAAGGATGTCAGTGACAAATTCAAACATAATAACAGTAAGACCAAAGCAGGCCCCAGCAAGAGGGGAAGGAAGTCAGGAAAAGATATTAGGGAGAATATTTTCGAGGCCTATGCGACAAACACTCTCTCTCAAGTTAAAACACTCATTTCATATTGGAAGTGTGACTGCGACACCAAAGAGGATGGGGGAATATAAGAGGAAGCAATGGAGTTCCTAAAGGATCCAGGCAACACTAGAAGTAGTCATTCATTATTTCAACAGTCTATTCATACTTATTGGACATTTAAATGTTTACTAGAAAAAACAATAATTAGTGTTCAGGAAATTGGAGGTGACCCAAAAGTTTCCTTTGTTTTAACTGAGATGAGAAGAGACATTCAAGAAATCCACCTTATGCAACACCGCCAGAATGTCCACCTGGGCCACATAAATCGACAATTGTAAAGTATACATCAAGTGGATATGCTTGGTTCCAGTGTAAAGGACCCGATGCCCATCGAGTCTTCAGATGATTGAGTTTTCTAAATCCTTTAATTTTTTGTCATTTTTATATGAATATTACAGGTAGCATTTACTTTCTGAATTTCTTGTACGTAAGACAATAAATTGGACATATCAGACAGTATTAGGTTTAAAATTTATCAGTATTGGTTGGCCTATAACTCTTTAAGGTGGACAACAGACCTGGTTTCCTGTGGGCAGGTTCAGGCCATCCAACATTATTATTTATAACCTATTTTTCTCTTTTTGATTAATGGAAAAAAGAAAGGATATTTTAAACTTTAAAAAAAAGAAAGTATAATAGGAAAATAGGAACGATATGCTAAAGGATCTGCCAAATTTAATGAAAAATAGGAAGGATCTGCTAAAGGATGGATCTGCTAAATTTAAAGATAGAATATCATTAAATATAAGTGTTGTATATCATTTCAATTTCTGAGAAGTTAAAAAATATAAAATGGATATTTAAACTTAATAAGACTAAGCATACAAACCTTATGTTAGAAGATAATTAATTAAGAAAAAAATTATTTATTTAATGAGTCTCTAAGAAACCCCTTAAGGCATAATGGTGACATATAGAAGATCACTTAATATAAAAATTAGTAAACAAAATGAAACTCAAAGCTACAAGATAACTCACATTATGCCAAATTTACCGATTAAGTAACATTTCCAACACATTTACTCTAAATCTTCAAATATACTCTATCAAATTCCAATAGTAAATATTCGATTATAAAGATGTTCTTTTTCAATATTGAATTGTCTCACTTGATCAAAATCTTACACTCCTTTACCATTTTCTCTAAAGGTGAATGGATTTTTCTTTCTTGATTAACTTATTTTGGGCATTTGGACTCATTTGTATCACATGAGGTTTATTCAAAGTTTTTTTCCAAAATGACAAATTCAAAATTTACCATTGTATAAACTAGTTTAACACATAGATAAGAAATAAATATATCAATAAAGCTAGTCAGTTTTTTTTTTCAAAAGAAAAAATTCAAAAGTTTTACCATTGGATGAACTAGTTTAACACATAGCTACTAAATAAATATATCAATAGAGAGAAGTGGATTCTCTTAGAATTGATTAAATAGAAAAAAGTATTCACTATAATATAACAATTATTCGAACTAACCCAACAATCACCAAAGGAATTTCCATTACAACAATCCATAGAAAGCATTGTGATAGATGTGATTTTATGAATCAACCAAGGAAAGATCATCTCTTCACTAAATGTGATTTTTTTTAAGTGTTATAAATCTAAAACTGCAATTGTTAAATCAATAAATTTGCAAGGTTGTGATATAATCCTTCCTTATGGAAACAAAATAACATCTTTTTTCATATACATACAGGAACATTGTAAACTCATTTAGTCAAACTTGTGATATTTGAAGGACAATATTATTTTTCATATACATACAAGAACATTCTACACCTATTTAGTCAAATTTACACTCTCTCATATATATCAATAAAACTTTATAATAATTTATGACATTGTTTACATGCAAAATATATTTTCTTCATCAAAATTGAATACTAAAAATAAATGCAGAATCATCAAAAATATTTCAGCACCTCAAATTCCACCCCTATATAATTTAAGTTTTAAAATTTCCAACCAAATTTAATAAAAAATCTGCTAAAAAAAAAAGCCAATCGATTTGCACTAAATCGTGAGCTGTTTAGACTCCCTATATTTTATAGGCCGGTATCTTTTGAGGATTTTTCTTTAACTAAGTCGCTAGATAAGTTTAGTGTTTTGAGCAAACTTTAAATTTCATTAAATTTGTTGAGTCATGCAAAATTAATTAAATTGAATGAATGAAAGAATTTAATTTATTTGAATTATTAAATAAATACAAGTTTAATGTATAAAGTGAATTCAAATCTGAAAAGTAAATTTGCAAATTTAATGTGTGAGCCAATTTGAATTTGAAATGAAAATGGAAAACTTATTAAAATTAAATATAAATTTAGCATTTTGTACCATACCCAGATTTAAATTTGACCGTTGTTTATTTAAATTAGATAAATTTTGAGCGAAAAACGAAAAGAATTTTGAATATTACCACTGCCAAAAGGAATATACAACTTTAAAACTATTCCAAGTGCATTTCTCTTTTCATTTGGTTTAATTTTAATTTCTGTGTCGTTAGCTCTCTTTTGCTTAGTGTTCCATGAAACCATTTTTTCTGTAATGTGTTATGAGTTTTTCCTATATCGTGTCACATATATTTCTTTGTTGGAGTTTATGTGTTTTTCCTCTTTCTGTATGTGGAGGGAGACCTTTTCTGAGATAAAAAGAAACACATTTTTAGCATTCTTCATGATTTCTGTTGGCCTTTCAAATCAATGAGTGGGAGAGATTTTTCTTTCCTTCATTGCTCACAACTTTTATAATAAACAATTATACATTTTTCTAAGGATATCTACCAAACTCTCAATAGAAGAGTGGATTGAAGAAAAAATGGAGTTTATTTTTATGGATGCTTGCAATAGCTCTAGATTAACATTATGTTAAGTTTTTGTTAATAACTATTTACTTTTATTCTTTCTTTAATTTTATCAACTTTCCATTTTCTTAGCCTCCTTTCCTAAGTTGTTCTTCTCTGTAGTATAAATGTTTTGACTATATGATCAATCATGAAAGTTCAATGCTCTATTTCTTTAGCTTTTCGTTAGCTTAGCCTCTTTTTCTAAGTTGTTCATCTCTGTAGTATAAATGTTCTTATTGACTGAATAATTATGAAAATTTCATGTTGGCTTGTGTAAGTTTTATCATCTTCGAATTCAAATTTGCTATGGAAAAAATTAGATTACTTAAAATTCAATATGGAAAAAATTCTGAAGTATATCTCTCTTATATATATTCAAATATATTATTTTTCCAAATAACTTTCTTTTACATTTGGACTAACAAAGATAACAAGTTTTAAGATTTGTGTATTTATTCATACATCAACAACATCATACATTATATGATACTGAATATAGAGTGAATTTCTATGCAAATTAAATATTACAATGAATCATATAAATTTCACATTATCAAGTGTTATATGCTAAAAATGAAGTCATGCCAATATTCTTTAGAAATATATACTTGTATTCTCAATAGCTAATTACTCATTAATTAAACCAAACCAAACTCTAATTTATAAGATATAATAATAATATCTATTATTTTATATAATACACAATATTAAAATTTATAATTTAATACTTATTCAAAATATTAATAAAAGAAAATTTTAATAAAAATTTTCCAAACAAATAATGTATAAAAATTTTCTCTATTTAAATTTAATAAATTTAAAAATTATAAATTATATATAACAAAAATAATTAATTACTTTGCTTTACAAACATATGACATATAACTACTGTGTGGCCAACATATAATTATTGTACACATTATAAATTATAGATTTCCAGATATTTCATTAAAAACATGTGAGAGAAATTTCTGTAAAAATATTGTAAAAATATTATTGCATAAAGTACAACTTGATTACCATTTATTCGCTATAACAATATGCCATTTCCAGGATACAGAAAGCGTAAGTGTTTTTTAAGAGCAAACTCTATGTTCTATGTTAATTTTATAATTATGATTAGAAACCTGCGTGAGTCTTCCTACATTAATCCGTCAACCTAATACCCTGTGCACGTACCGAACTTTCGTATTAATTCGCACATTGAAACCAACCATCTCATTTTCCATTTTTGTTGGGGCAGTACTGTTCAATTTGGTAACTATGGCCCCTGCTATACACATTTGCAAAAATACTATTTAATTATTGATCTATTTTAAATAAATATAAATTTAATTTAATTTAAGTACAAAGTTAAATAAATTTTTACGAAATTGTTAAATTTTATATTGTTTATTTACACAAAGAAATGTTAATTAACATGAGCAATGAGTGATGTAAAAATCAGTCATAAACTTAATATGATCCCCTAATGAAAGTAGCTATGCCATAATCTTGAGCCCAGATCCAAAGCGTAGCGAAATATCTTTAAAACTATTCGACAATAATCTACACATAATTGTGGTTAAAACTATTTAATAATAATTTTTAAATAATTGTTGATAAGAATTTTATAATTGTATGCACACAAATTAACTCCAATTTTAATATTGAAAGAATTACACATCTCTCCCATACTAAGATGTAAAATTACATATAATAAATATATTTTTTGCATTTTTTTTTGGGAAACCAAAGAAATTACACATTATCACAATATATTATAAAATGTATTGTATTATATGTGTGTGTGAATGTGTGAATGTTGAGAGCTTTGATTTGCCTTGAAGCTTTGAAGATCCAGAGTTAAGATGAATCTATATTGATGTTATATATGTGTGAGGTCACATGTATCAAGTCCTTGATTAACATAAAAACAGTTTAAACATCTCCTTGATTTTGAGCAGCAATTCATAGTTGGCATTGAAATCTTTAATTTATCATCCAAATTGAAATAAAGTTGATATAAATTTATGTTATTTGTAGAGGATATTGTACTATTTTATCTGTGTCCAACATTGTATGACTTTTTTGTATTAATATTTATGTTTGATATTGAAAAAAAAAATGTTATTAATATTTTTAATTTTTTTAGTGTATACATTATTTTATTTTTATCAATGTAATGTTATGGGACAACATATCTCCCATATCTCCCATATTAAATTGTAAAGAGGCTATCCACTCAATAAACATACAAAAATTTAATTAATTTAATTAATAAATATGTAATTAACAATATGAATATTTTTATATAGAGAGATGTCCTTATAAACAATACCTATATAAACTAAGATCCATTATATACCTTAAAATTTTATATTAAATTCTCTTTTTATATATATATCTAAATTTTAATAAAATAATATGGAATTTAATATAAATTTTGTTATTAAGAAATAATATGAAATTTAATATAAATATTGTTATTAAGAAACTTATAGATTCATTTTAACTATTATTCTATTATTTTACGAGAGAAATAAAATTTGGTACAAACATTTTATTAAGTTTTGCATTCAAAAATAGATTTAAGACTTTAGAAATTTGATCTATTGTAATGATTGATAAATCTATATTATTTATATATATGAAATGATACACATTAACTCCATTAACTTTATTTTGAAGTGTGAAAAAAAAAACACTTCGTCACTATATATTAAAGTTAAAAAGCTAATTATTTATGAATGAATAATATAAAGATTTCAATTCTTAAAATTGATTTTATTTACATAAATTTGAAAAAGATTATAATATATAATAAAAATAAAAACAAAAAATGGAAATATTATAAAAATTTGTAACTTTACTTTATAAAATCAAAAATAATTTGTTAACTCATCTAAAACAACATCTAGAACAATAATAGTAAATTCTTATGATATGTACAGTAAAAAAAAGGGTTAAACAAGCTTGTCAATAAAAACCATTTATGTTTTATTATTTGACCCTGTGTGAAAGTTGTATGTTGCCAATTCCTCTGACTTAAAAGAAAAAAAGAAAAAAAATAAAATTAATAAAACTTATACTTATATTCAAAAAGATTATATCAAATAATCCTATTATTTATATTTTTATAAGCACCTATTTTATTTTTCTTTTCAAATTTAGTTAGTGAAAATACTATTGTTCAGTAACCTCAATCAATATATATTGTTCCATTGATTCATTAATATGTTAAGTTATATATATTAATGCTCAAAATTATATATATCTGTCAGTAAATTTAAGCAAGTACATTATTCAGTTATACACATATATATACAACCCTGTGCATGAATGCATCAATAGCTCAATGTATATTGGTTGTCTTACTGTTAGACTTGGCTGGTTGAGGCTGTGCAGTGTACTTCAAGATCATAATTGTAGAACTATTCAAGATCATAATTGTAGAACTATATTCAGTGTGGTAAATTGAAAATACGAACGTCCATTAAAATTTAAAATGGGTTTGAAGTTTACAAAAAACACAATTCAGGGTTCAATAAAAAAGATTAATTACTTCGAGAAAGTCAAATTAAAAAATGGATTTAAATTACTATGATGAACCATGAAGTCCAATGATACTCACGGTTCTGAAAACAAAACAGTGGCCCAAGTGGAAAGTTACTTTCTAGAAGCCGACGAAGCCACAAAATTTCGAGAAGGCAGACCTTCAATGGGGTCCGTTTACCGCAATATTTACGCCAAGGATGGATTTCAAACTCTAGCCTAGGACATCTAGCTGTGTGGCTGGGACTTGTTTAGGTTTCAAGGTAATTTGATAATGGTGGACACTGGTCGCGTTAACGCCCACGGTGATTCAACGAACGAGAGACTAGCCTCCGATGGAGAAATCAATGGTTTCGTTACCCCCTGACCAGTAACTTGGCTGTTGGAGTGGGGTTTGTCCATTGCCTTCTCGCTAACACAAGTGGACTTTGCCGAGCTATGCGGATTAGGCCACGTAGATTATGTAGGTGTGGCCAATGGCGGTGTTTTTGGATTTAACATTCGCAATAGTGTTAAGGTGGTCAACAAAGTGTTCGCTGGAATCTTAGAAAGAAATACTCAATGGGAATATCATTATAATACACACAAAGTGTTCGTCCAAAGTCTCCAGCTAGAGTTGGACCTGGCAATGGAAAGTGTTGGGTACCTAGAGCATAAAAAAAATTCCAATCTTTGTTGGGTCCATGTCTAGTATGGCCCTTTGTTTTATGGTCACAAATGTAGATAGAGTGAAAGTTTTGGCTGTTAGTATTCAACAACTAAGAAGTATCTCAATGTGCAAGATGAGGTTTCTCTAAATCAGATAGAGTGGAAGCTTTGGCTGTTAGTATTCAACAACGAAGAAGTATCTTGATGTGTGAGATGAGGCACATTTACAAAGGGAGGCAAATTAAAATGGGAAACTGAATTAAGAGGGTTGTTACTATCTCTATAGTGGCATATATATTTGTTTGGAAGTGCTTTTGGGGGTGAGGTTTTTTCGGCTTCAAAGCATCTGTATTTCAATGAGGCTCTCAAAATAGGACCTTGCTTTTAGCAACCCCAAGCAACTCCTAGGGCATTCGAGGTGAATAAAATTGAGAGAAGTGTGGCCTATACACTTATGAAAGAATATGTGTGGAAATTAACATTAGTAAAGGGTAGTTAGATCAAATAAAATTAAAAAAAGGTGATTAACATTGGACCGAGTCTCTAGATTATGAGACTGTTGTGTTTGGGTGCCACATTTGTCTTCAAACTATACATTTATAGAATTCTTACCTTGCTACAAACTCCATTAAAAAACAACACTTCATACCTTCCAAATCTAAAAGTTGGAAACCTTGTAACCTGCCCCCAATGGAGGGTGAGACTTCTTCCATTTCATATCAAAAGGATAAGTTGATATGATTCCGGGGAAAAATATCAGATTGTCGCTCCTCATTAGACTTATGGTTTTTCAGCAGGGATTTTAGTACCTCTTACAAACAAGTAGTTGGAAGGTTAAGATGTCTGATCAAATATTTCCAAGTCTGTGCATGATTTGGCTTTTTCTAACACCCACAAGGAATCTGTCTCAACAATAATTTGCAAATTACTTTGAGTTGATCCCTTTTGTAGGTTAGTCCAAAGTTGTGAGAAAAAGAGGAAAAAAGAGTCACTCTAAGGACTCTCTCCAAGTTAGATGATTATGTTGGATTTGTCAAATATTCTCTTTTTTAGATATGTTAAATCCATAATCTTTCAAAGTTTTTAAATGGACAATTAGTTTTTAGATAAACAATTGCAATAACAATGTAATTATGTTTTTTGGGTGATAATAGAAAATATCAATTAAAAAAGAATGGGGAAGAAAAATTGCCAAGAAGAACAATGACGTCCAACAGATCAGGTCCATATTAATGAAGGCCACCAACGTGTCCATATTATTCATGGCCACCCATGCTGGTCTATATGGACTTTGATATAAGCGGAAACAGAAAAAAGGACCATCATGTATTTGTATTCCTTTAAATGAAAGCGTGGCTATAATACAGCTTCTCCAAATAAGTATCATGGAAAAACTTGTTACTTAAGCATCCACATAATTTTTTCCTTTAAACATTTCTTAAAACCAAGAAATTCATGTTCTTGTTTGACGAGGAGTCACTTTATTGAAGCATTGTTCTGTGCTTAGTACGTGTTCGTTGACATTTTGTTACGACTTATAAAAGATTCCTTTAATTTAGATAACACACCTGATGAAAGCTTTCGGTGTCCCTTACTGTGATGAGAAACACTTTTGGGCAATCTCATCTAGGCTTGACATGCAGATTTAAACCATCTTTACTCATACCGAGTGTCAGCGACATATGATATCTCACTATCATTCCTTCAACAGCTTCAAATTTGAAGAAACGTAAAAGCACAGCAGCGACAATCTTCATTTGCATATATGCAAAATCCTTCCCAAGACAAATACGAGGTCCAGCCTGCAACGTTTTGAACGCAGTGTCAGAGGCGCTATTCTCAGAAGATTAAAGGTCATGGTTAAGCCATTTACTTACCTGAAACGCAGTAAACTTGAACGGTGATTCGGGTTGAAAAATTCCATTATGGAGCCATCTCTCAGGCCTAAACTCCTCCGCATCACTTCCCCAGAGGTAAGTCATTCTTCCCATAGAGTAAGGAACATAGCAGACCGTATCACCTTTCTTGACCTTGAATCCATCTGGAAGGATATCCTCAGAAGCTGCTTCCTTTTCATCCTACATTTAATTGTTTTTGTCACGGATCTTTTGATCCTTAAAATTAACACAAAATGGAAAAGAGGTATACTGGATTCTGCAACCTCTAATCTCAGGATAATTATCAATATTCAAATCAAGCTTTTCCAGAAGACAACTAGTCAAGAAATATGATACAGTGTTTTACCATATCCTCACAGGAATTGCAATAAATGCAACACAATATTCAGTCAAAATTAGATCGTTGCGTGAAGAAAGATGGGGACAGTGTCTTACATAGGGAACAGGCGGATATAATCGTAAGGTCTCCGATAAAGCTGCATGAAGATAGTGCATCTTGTTCAATTGTGTGTGTGTCAGACTTTCAGAAAACATAACAATGGATTCTTCAGTGGTGACATATTCATTCTCCTTGACCACGTCATGAATTTCTTGAACAACCTTTTTCTCAACATCTGGATGCTTGCAAAGCAAATGAAAGAACCAACAAAGGGAAACTGAAGTCGTGTCCCGGGCAGCTAGCATTAAATTCAGCATAGTATCTCGTAGAAACTTGTCAGAGTATTTCTCTGGTTGTTCCTCAGTTAATGCAATGAAACGAGACAGTAGATCTGATTTCACCTGCAAATATATTTGAAGGCCAATTACAAAGAAAAAAGGTTTTGAGTACCAGCGTTAGCAGACAGTAAAAAAGTGAAAAAACAAGTTCCAAATCAAGGCCAAGGTTTTTGTGGGTATTCCCTTACATAGTTATTCTGCAGAGAAATTTCTTGTTTTCTTGCTTGAATGACCTTCGAGACAAAGTCGTCCAGCGTTTTAATGTTAGCCTTCAGGGTGGCCTCTGACAGAATATTGAAGTATCTTTTTAGCTTCCAAGTAACACCAATGAAACGACGCAGAACAGCAGTAATTGTGTTATCAAAAGCAATTGCAAAAGATGCCACTTCTCCGATGTAATTGATATTTGATGAGCTGTTGATATCCACCCCAAAGCCCAATTTGCAGAAGCCATCCATTGTTGCTCTCAGCAAGAGACCCTATTCACAGTTATTAATAAAAAAGTATGGTTACAGTCAATTGCTAGAACAATTGAGAGAACAGCAAATGCAATTGTAATTATAAAACTTTCACAGCGTATGAACTATGTGAAGGATCTAACATGCCTGCACCTCTACTGTTTGGCTTCTTCTAGAAGCTTCCAGTAGAGTTCTGGAAAGTTTCACTGCAGTCTCCCGAAAAACAACACTGCTGAAATCATTCAACACTTTGGTGGAGAATCCGTGACTAGCGAATTTCCTTTGTTGTCTCCACAGCTCCCCATCAACGTTGAAAATACCATCCCCGAGAAAGTCTTTGAAAAGTTCATGGCCGGACTGTCCCTGTAAAAATTTTCAAAACAAAGAAAAGATAAGAATATGACAACAACAATACTTAGAATACCTAAACCAATCTACACAGCAAAAAGTTGACCTTGACGTAGTTTGCAAAATTAGATCTGAGGATGTGCTCCACGTTTGCAGGATCCGTGGTAAAAACTTTGCTGAAGGTAGGAAAAGGTATTCTGTATGTTTTGTGGCGTCTGTGATGATGAAGAGTAAAGTCAGGAAGGCGTTTCAAATTGAGCATCAAACCAACCATCGTTGCAACTACAGGTGGATATAATCCATCCCTGCGGTTGATTTTGAATAAAATGATCACTAACAAACCCAGTGTTAGAGTTAGAATCGTTGCTGCATACTCCATATTGCTCCATGCCATTGCTTTATTGAACGATTGATATGAAATGAAATTGCTATATTGGTGCCAATTAAATATCCAAAGGCATCAAACTCTGGTCTCAGTGGAGTACTCTGGTCTCAGAGAAAGGTATGAGTTGTCAGGACCTTCACACTGAAATTCAATACAACTTCACACCCTGCTGGATGATACTTGTACCGTTTGAGTAAGCTACGCTGACATTCTTGGACTTGTGCACTCGTTAATACCATTAATACCAAGTGAAGGTGGGGGGACTCACATCATACGTGATATTATGCAAGTTGAGGGAGACTGACATCATGGGTGATGTTATACAATTTACAATTTGAGTTAAATATTATTATTATTATTATTTAATTTTAAAGTTACTGTTAAATTAGATGGTGTATGTTAAGTCAGATGGTATATAAGATTGTTTTGTTTGTCGGATTTTGGGCAATACTGCGAAGTCATATAAGATATACATATTTTTTTTTTTAAATAAATATTTTTACATTTTAAAAAGAAGTTTTTATTTTTGCTCCACAATAGAATAAGATGAGAAATATAAAATTTCTCAATTGAAGATAAGTATATTTTTAATAAAATACAATATTTTCTTGATGATAAGTATATTTTTAATAAAATATAATATTTTCATTAAATTAATTTATTATTTCTTTTAAATGGAAAGAAAATTTTATTAATGAAAAGTTAGAAGATTTGGTTTTTTCTTTACCATGAACAAAATCAGAGATATAGAATTTCTCAACTGATGATGAAAGGTCCAATTTTAATAAAATAAAATATTTCCGTTAAATTAAATTATTCATCTTTTTAATTTAAATTTCTTTAAATTAAAGTAAAATTAATGGAGAATTTTATTAATATAAATATTGAATAAACATTTAATCATATAAATAATATTTTGAATTAATCATTAGACAAAATAAAAATAAAAAAATTATTATAGTAATAGGCATGTTTATTTAACTAAAGAGATTTATGAATTTTAATTTAATTATCAATAATTATCATGAGATGGATATTAGGAATACAATCTTCACGAAATATTCTAGAATAATTTTAGTAGTATTCACAAACCAAAGGTTGAGATATATCTACATTGTAGTTATGTCTTATTTTACCTTTTTTATTGATGAGATGAGCACATATGAGTGCTCCCTTAGTATGAAATCTTCCATGATGAGAGGTCTGTAGCATGACCAAGGTTGAGTGCGATGTTGCTAGCATGGCTAGCTATGAAGCATAATGAAGAAGCGTTTAAAGAGATGTTTGAGAAAGTTTTGAATATGACATGGATACATTGTGATGACATAGAGAGGGAAAGAATCCCATATATATAGTTGGGACTGAGATACATTCATATTGAGACAGTGCAGTTGTACGAGACAAGCCTTTGCTTGTGTTTGACACCTCCTTGTGAGGGAAGATGATTATGATATCTTTTTCTGATTTATATGATTATTTATGTTCTAACATGATATTTGATTTGATGTCTTGTATGAACAAGAGATAATTGTTATTGATACATGATGATTACCTGATATGAGTACGATGATATGATTATAATGAGAGCAGCACTGATCAAGGACACCGAGCCAAGCTCTTCCCCCCCTTTCTAAGCTCCCGGGATATGAAATTGAGATAGAGGAATCTTGGGGTTGAGGGAACTCTAGAAAATAAGGTATCACCCCTATATGTTCCGCATATGGTTGGAGTAGTAGCTCACCCTATCTTGGTATTTGCAGAGTATACCCCAGTTGCCATCATACCCACGAGGTGGGCTTGTTGGGATTATCCCTCCTCGTCTGGCCAATGATTGAGGAGGCTTGGGGGCGTGAGATCCTTACCTTTGGTAAGTCGAGTATCTCACCTAAGCAAGTAATTTGATGCAAGTGTTCTACCACATGAATATTAAGTGTTGTTGCTAGGAAGATTGGTAGGCAATAGGATGGGTTGAGTAGTAGCTCCCTTATATCACCTATTGCTCGATATGAGGTCGTAGTAGTAGCTCTCCCATGAGATTTTAGGTTGAGTAGTAGCTTCCTAATGTGGTTCTAGGTTGAGATATGCTCCCCGATGATATGCTCTTCACTGTTGACCCAAGTAGTAGCCCACAGACTGATATTACGGGTAGTAGCCCATTGACAGATGTTTTGGGTAGTAGCCCGATAACATTTCTGGGTAGTATCCCGCTCACAAATATTCTAGGTAGTAGCCCGATGACATTTACAAGTAGTAACCCGATGACATTTCCAGGTAGTATCCTGATGACATATTTCTCGGTAGTAGCCTGCTCAGAGATATTCCAGGTAGTAGCACGTTCACAAATATTTTGAGTAGTATCTCGCTAATAGATATTCCAGGTGGTAGCTCATTGATATAGATTCCAGGTTGTAGCTCAATGAATAGAGGGTGGTAGCTTAATCTCCCTTTCGGTAACATATCCTTCTTCTTTTATATTGGATAATATTCAATATATGAGCAGGAACAATCAAGAGATCAACATGAATAAGAAAGAGATGTACATTGATGATTCGAGATGATGAGATACTTGAGATGGGATCTATGTCATGTTGATCAATGGTTAGATATTGGCAAGTGGAATTCTCCCTAGTTGAGAGAGAGTGTTAAAATTATGCCACTACGGTCAAATTATACTTTGGACATCTCATATGATGAAGATCATAAGTGGAATCGATTTTTCTTTTCAAGAGGACCAAATCGACCTAAAGATCACCTCATTTGGACAAGTAGAAGTTGGATTTTGAATTTATGTACCCATTCATATATATTGGACTAGGTCGACCCTATGCACATGTACCAATGGACAGGTCGGCCTAAACATCAAGTGGACCCTCATCAAAGAATATAACTAGGAGAGTCCTCAAGCTCATTTGGACACATTGATCAAGCCATATTATCTTCTCTTATATTGTCTTGGTTCGCACAGGTCTGATGAAGAAAGTTCGCACAAGGGTTCGAAACTACAGGGTTGAATCTCACACAAATCTAAGGTTTCTTTTTTTCGGATGCTCGCACAGAATTGGGAAATTTCATCCCTGAATGCATGCACAGAGTGGTCAAGGGTGCATCCGGGAAGCCTCGAACGCTCGCACAAGAGCCTGAAGGTAGCATCAAGGGTTTCTGAAGCAGATCGAGCAGTTTGGTCCCCAAATGCATGCACAAAGTGGTCAAGTGTGTGTCCAAGAAGCCTCAGACGCTTGCACAGTAGCCTGAAGGGTGCGTCCAAGGGTTTGAGGAAAATCTGAGTATACTTGTCCCTGGACACAGGCACAAAGTTCACCAGGGAGCGTCCAGGACTACCATAAGCGCTCGCACAACTCCTCCTCCATGCATCGAGGACTAAAATATCAAACTTCAATACTCTAAAGATTCCACTCAGTGACAACAGTGTTCCGCAGTAGGCTACAAACAATGAAAATACATTACAACCCTCAAAATCATGGTTTTGAATACAAGCATGTTTAGTTTCATTTCATAGATGTTTTAGTTGTTGGGTAAATATGGATGATTGTACTCTCTTTTGTTGAATCATTTGATGACAATCTATAAGAAGAATAATTTGCAAGGGTTTTCCCCATAGTGGGTTTTTCCCTAGTCTCCCACCAATCTTGGTGTCTCTATATGTGCATGTTTTTCTTCTATTGTTCCTTTATGTTTCGTTGCATTTATGATGATTATATTTCTCTTTCTACATAGTTGCATATGTTGATGAGTAATGATGTAGATCTAAACAATTTCATGATATCAAGGGGTGAAATTAATGTGTTAATGAAGAAATGCAATTATCAAAGCAAAGAACAATATAGCCCTTTTAAAATTTAACATGAATAACACTAACCGAAATAAAATTTAAAATTTAACATATCACCAACCTTGCCTCTAGTACATGTACGATATGACCATCGTAAATGCAATTAAATGACCTCTTATTATGTCCTGGATCATCATATGGGTCTGCATGCCTCCCACCTGTTGTTTGTAATCTCACGTAATATCAAGAAGGAGAGGTAGGGTGGCGATCCCACTCCACACTCTCCAATGCTTGTCATTCTGTCACCCCCATTGTGGTTCATTTGACTTAAATTAATTAAAATATAATAGGTAGTTTTCATATAACTCTTAACCCTTGATATGTGTATACTACTATGAACAGTCTAGCTATTCTAGAGAGGTCCAGTCTCCACCATAAACATAATAATTATTAATCATTAAATTAAATTTATAGAAGAACTATTCTAAAGTAGAAATACCTATCAACATAATTAAATGATTGGTAAACACCAATTGGAATCAATTCATAATAAGCATCAAAACACTCACTTTATGATAAATATGAGAGTGCTAAAATTTAAAAAAAAAATGATAAAATCTAGATAAATTATAACCATATTTTAAATGATAATAATTATTATTAAATATAAAAATAATCAATATATAAGTTAAACACACACATAAACCAACCTAGACCCATCTTAAATCTCGATCTACCAAGTCCATGAAAGGATCAAATATCTTTTCACTCCAAAAGATGTTTGTACCTCAAGAGATTTGATCCCTCCTCAAGATTGGTAGATGGTGATTTAAGATGAATCTAGGATAGTTTTATTTTTTAAATGAAAATGAAATGAAAATTTTTATTAATATAAAATTATTTATCATTTTATTAATTTTAATCAAATTATTTTAAGATTTGTGAGTGTAACCCACATGGGTTTGGTTCAACGATGAAGAATGTGTTTTTAAGACTCTCGTGATGAAAATTTCACTGGTTCTAATTCCCCATTGGGAAAAAAATCCATCCATGATAAGGTGTGACAGTTGCATTTAATGATAACTAGTTGTTAACTAGTTAAAAGACATTTTAATTATTTGTTTTAAGAAAAGACTGGAACTATTAATGCTTTGCTGAAAAGTTTATTTTCATTAGTGATTAATTATGAATAATAAAATCAGTTATGGAAAGTGACTCCATAAAAAGTAAAAGTTGATGGTAAATGTTTTCCAAGAACTGGAAGGTGGTTGGGACAATTGGAAACAATTACCTCCTCCTCTAGGGATAAGAGACTCATCCCAATGAGGAATAGGGGTTCTATTCATGGATTAAGGAGAGGGTGGCGAATTTCCCTGAGTTGGTAGAGACCAGTGGAAAACACTCAGCAAATCCTAATTAAATTTCTGGTATTGACTCGACTAGGAGTCCTGAAGTCACAGCAGAAAGTTCCACTGTTAACCCGTATCTTTCAAAAGTGGATCACGGGGGCAAGAGGAGGACGTAATTGCCTCTCTTGATGCTTGGGAGGACCACAGCTATAAACTGCATAGTCAGATAAGTATCTATGCAATATTTGTGAAGTAAGTACTGCAATAATTTTAATCTATGTATGCATAGGTGTTTAAATACTAGTGACATAACCGTAAATTTATGATAAATAAGTGTTGGGAAAGATTTATACTAATCTTTAATATTATTACTTCATCATGTATACGCTAGATATGTATGATTATTATAGTTGTGTACAGGTCTTTCATTGCATTTAAATTTTGGTATTTATTTGTTTATGTCAAACAAGATATGGAATACCTAAGTTAAAAATTATACAGCAGTGGTTGTCTAGTGTAGAAAACTGGAAAACCAGATTATATTTATAAATATATATACATACGTTTTACAGTGAATCTTTTTATACAGTAAACAAAATTCAAGTGGTAGGAATGAACTGTAAAGCAGTGTAAATGAAAGCAAGTTATATTTATAACATGTAAAGGTAAAAACACTTATACATGCCGTATGAAAGTTGTTTTTGACAAAACAGTAGAGTGGACTGTCGGTCAAGGGTACAGGGTGAAACCCTAACCTTGGATGCATTGTCCCCCAAGCGAAGCTATACACCGACAAATAGGTGAGGTGGGCCAGTCACCAAATAACTAAAAACTTTCTTAACAATAAGAAGCTACCACTATAAATCTAGAAGACGACAAAACTGGAAATTAGAGTTACCATTTCTGACAGCAGTAGATGCATTATAATTACAACTAGAGACCGAGAATTAACCATAAAATATGCATTAGAGATTTTAGATAAACATATAGCAAATACAGACTTATGGGCGTGAAGACTAAGCACAAAGATTAGTAATGCAAGAAAACTACAATACGACTATATACAAAACAAAGGAAAGAATTGTAGTTCAGTGAACTAAAAATACAATGCGACAGAACAACCCTTAAAAGGGATTTCATTTCTATTTAAAAAAAAATTGTAAAAAAAAACCAATGCTTATACGCTTGAAAAGTACTTAAAGAAGATTTATGTTTATCAAATGCAAGTTCTTAACCGTCGTCTGAAGAACACGACCCGATAAATAATTTACATAACAGTACAAGAAGAGTAACCAGACTCAACTTTTAAAATAGAAGTTATCGATGCTAGCTCGATTGAAATTATAAAAATTAAACATTTGTATATGTATCCATAAAATAGAGAATATGCTAGAAGAAGGATAGCTTGGTCACGGTGCAAATCCATTTGAAATACTTGGAATGAGCCGAGAGGGTTAGACAGAAACCAAATTTTTCCCTTAGTGATATTCGGAATTTTCAATTGCAGAGTTGTTGCTCTTCATGAGAATAGCTACCTACCTGCAAACAAAGTAAAAACCCAGAAATCAATGATGAGGTAAACCAGAACCATATTGTGATGCAGGGATTCAGCAATAAAATAGATCCTTGTGCATAATAGAGTGTGTGTTTCCTTAACATGGAATCCTCATCAAATTCTTCATTAAAACCACATTCAATTCAGCTCAAAACATATATAACGAAGAGAGAGAGCCCACACAAAAAAAAATATTGTTATATAATAACACAAGAAATTCAGATTCAAACCATTTTTCCCGAATATTACATTTGTGGGCCTCTTGGCTCTCGCCCTTCACATGAAATCTCACACCATTTCTCTCGAAATCTCTCTATCCTATTCCATTCTCTGTGTATCCCTATCCTCACACAAAGCTTCACATTTATACATAATTATGGATTAATTCCAATCCATGATTTCCTCCACAAGTATCTCAACCAAAATCTAAAATAGATTTATCCCTTTTTTTACTCAACCAAGTTCCATTTAAGGAATTGCTAATCCCTAAAATATCTATCCAACCCAATTCCAACTCATATTCTCAATTTATTAAGAGAATATTTACAATAAACCTCACACTCAGATTTTCCTCTCAATTTATTTTTAAAATGTACATAATTTATAAAATAATTGAAAAAACATCACCCCCTAAATCACAAAAATAAATAATGAAATTTAAGCTCGATGCTTCTGCATAAGACTCCCCATGTAGAGAAGTTTCCATAGACTCTTGTCTATGAGACCTGTCACTTTTCTCTAATAATGCGATAGCCACAAGTCTCCATGACTTGCTCCCTCCAGGATTCCAAACTCTGTTTTTTCGTTGGTCTTTTAAAGTATCAACTCCATTTTTTAAATTTGCACAAAATTTCCAGAATAGTACTTCCATAATACTGTTGAATGTAACTCTCGCTTTTCCATACCACATCATCTTTATTTCGGAAATTATAGACTTGTGAAGAATCACTGATACCCATTCTTCTGGTCTCCAAACTCTGAAAGAATCTTGAACTGGTTGTACATCAGCATCACTCATTCTATCAACCGGATTCCATCGGCCTCTCCAACAATTTCTTTCGCCAATTCCTCGGAGTAATTCCTCTTTTTCTAATGTTTTCAACTCCAATTGCGCTGAACACTCAACTTTTTGAAATGAAGAATAATCAAGCATTTATCCTTGATCACAAATATAGTCATTGATTGCTCCTATAGTAACAAATTTCTCATCCGGTGTTGTACCTTCATTCATCAACAAACTATTAGTTTTAAAAATACAAGACCTTTCGGCCTCTTTTGATGCTTCAGGCACCAATCTCCCATCATAGACTTTCTGGATTTCAGCAGATCCTGTTTTGAATTGCTAGTTGCTTTCATCTTTATCCTGCTAGTTTAATATTGATGTTTCCTTTATGTCTCTAAGGACATAAATTTCTTGTTGCTCCTGATCTTTCATCTCATCTCCAAATACTTTCTGCTCAATTTATCTGATTTCGACATCATATTTATTAATGTCGCCTCCTGTACCTATAACCACATTATTTTTTTAAGAGTTAAAACATTCACTTAACTCTATAAATTTTAGAGACATTTCATCATTATCATGCACAGTAACTGCAATTTCTTCTGTATTAGGTTCTGCAAGTTTCATCTCTCCTTCAGGTTCCTTGAGCCATCTTTCCAAGAATTCTATTTCGATGTGAAATCTTTCCAGCATTTCATCACAGCCTTCATTCTCAGATTCATTCTTCTTCTGGCAATCCTCCTGAGTTATCCTGTTTTCTATATCATCACATTGAAAAATTTTGTCATCAATTTCATTAAACAAATTCATTTGTTTACGTCCTTGGAATATCACTTCGGCATTTTCATTATGCCTCTGCTCCATATCAGCTTCAACTGGCTGTCTTACACCAAACAAGAACTCATCTATGAATTATTTTTGCTGCAACAAATCAGCACCTTCCTCCTCTGAAAGGCATTCTCCATCATACTTCACCTCAAGAGTTTCATTCATCTTTGTGACAGTTTCACCAGACTGTCCATCATCTTCTACACATCCTGCAAACATACACAAACTATGAGTTTTAAAAATACAAGGCTTCATAGCCTCATCTACTTCTCTTGTCAACATATCTTCCAATTCTTCTGAAATATTCCAATAGTCCATGATATCTTTCTCATTGATCTCGTCACCGAGAATTTCACCCTGTTCTGGGCCATAAATGGAAACTTCCATTTTCAACTCAGCCTCTCTGAGTTCTTCACATCTAAATTGTACACTCATCATCTTCTCGAGCTTCCTCAGCTCTTCTGTCAACTGTATGTTTACCTGTTGTTCCCTCTTCGCATGTAGTCTCTGCCATTTCACTTTCTTCCTCATGGTCCAACCATGTCTCTGGTCTCTCTTATTTCTCTGCAGCAATTTCATCAATAACTCAAGGTGAACTTCTATCTCAGCTTTCTCCCTCTCATACTCTTCATCAGTCAACTGCTTACATATTCCATTTCCCTTGGTATCTTCCTTCTTCTTTCTTCTGTTGCAATCTTTCTCAGAACCTCCGAAATGACTATCGCCAGTCATCTTCTCCTCCTTTGTGAACTTCATCTGTTCACGTGTGGATTTCATTCAATCCACTTTTCAGCAAGCCTTCATACTTGTCAGCCAACAATAAAAGCTCTCTTCCTGTGCTTGGTATCTTTCGGTTCTCTGTCTTGGAATAATTTTTGGCAACTCTTTTGCTCCTCTTTGATGCAAACAACAACTGCAGTAATTCTTGTGCTACAATGAACAAACTCTTTGGGTGTCGAGCTCCGCCGATCACGCACCCAATTACATTCAAACCTTTGACTTGACTTACAACACTTTGACTCCAGACTTGACATCAAATCTTCATCTTGGATGAAAAAATGCACTCTCGTGTACGATAATTCAATGGTTTAACTCGACTCAAGCTATCCAAATTTTCATTTGACCTTAACATCTGATTTGACTTCAAAGCTTGACCCAATAATTACAATAGTGGATATTTTGACTCTAATTCAAGTTATACAGTATACCAATGAACATCCAACATTCTCATGATGTAAAATCTTCACTCCACCAATTCTCTTTCATACTCCATTCTTATGATAATATCATAATTCACTAATTACATCATCTCCCATTATCACTTTCTTTTACTGTCATGACACTTAAGCCTTTAAATCGAAATGCAATCCACCTTTTCCAAGATTTATTTTATGAAAATAAAATAAACCATTTAATTTTCAACATTTAAAATACCTCTTTGAAATGAATGATCATACCTTATTCTCCTTTCAAGGTTATTTAATAAACCTTCTCTTCGCAATTTCAATTCTCTGGATTTCACTCTTATGTGTCGTTCTTATCACTGTGAATATTCGCATGCCCTTCATACCATAATCTTATCAACACGCTCATCATCTTATCGCAGACAGTTTTCTTGTACTTCCATGCAACTCCTTCTTTGCAGTGATGGTTCTCATGTAACACCGTCTCTCTTTAGTGCCCAAAAACAATTCCTTTATAGGAATTTTCCAAAACTTCCTTTTAATATGGTGACATCAACACATTTCTTCGACAACAACAAACACAATTGTGCTCGAACCATATTTTCACATCAAATTCTGAGATGTATTCCTTAAACTTTGGATTGATTTTACTCTTTCATAAAATTTACAAAAAAAAAAATTAACTTCTCAAATATGGCAAGGGAAATTTAATCATCCAAATTTTAAAAATACTGATAAGGTTGTCCACAAACGTTGTTTTCTTCCAGCTCAATCAATAAACAAGGTTTTATAAACCGCGCACCAACATCCCACAGAACCTGTGCTTGTATTGGTGTTGCACTCGTTTCAACATTCCACACTGGCCCATTACTAGCTACTAGCATTTGCAGCCACAACACTTGCTCTCGAATGCTGCCAACATATCTCACTCAGCAAGGTCAAAACACTTCTTCAACAGTTCATTTTTCTTCATAATTTGCAGGATTGTGAACATATCACTTTAAAAAACTCACATAAAGCATAAAAAAATTCGCAGGCAACAATAATGTTTCTACTTGTTCGATTTAGCACTCAACCTCAACAATTGATTGTAATTTAACACCCAGTGAAACTATGCATACCTTGATGAATGGATACAAATGTTTGCAACAGATGTACCGCATTGATTTCATTCTTAATTCGATTTCTCATACCAGCAATGCTCAAAACAAAATATGCAAACAATGTATCTGCCTTACCACTTAAAAGCTACGCGAAAACCAATTCTGGTTTTTGTAACTCTTTTCTGCCATTTCGCTAGGCAACAACTACCGATCTTCATCTCTGGTTTCTACACTTATAATGATGCACACAATTCTAGTCCACACACTCCACAAAGCTTCTCTTACACGCTTCCACGGATCTTCACACAACACTTACACAATATCATGAACTCAACAATGCTTCACAAATCTCGAGTCTTCAATACTTGCAACACCCATAGCGCAAGTCTCCGCGCTCGAGCCATATCTTCGTCTGGTGCATATTCACATCTCCAAAACGAGACCTCTTGAACCAATGAATAAATTAATAATTTGAATGTGGTGAAAATTAAACTGAATCCTGGACAAATGGAGTTCCTGCAATCTAACTCCAAACTTCACCGGAGCTTCGCTTCTGTGTAGCACGTGCAATCTTATTCAGTGAACCTTCAACCTTCAGAAAAAGGGAAGGGAAAACAGATGATGTAGATGAAATAGATTGTTGTTAATGCAAAATATCCAGAGGCTTGAACTGAATAAGTTGTGTGAAGTTTTGCCATGCATTCACCCATGTTTTTGTTGCATACACATTGTTTTGACCGCCATCCTTGGTCTCCATTGCAAGGTAGTACTGCACGCATGTCACTACTTTCTCCTTGGCTTTTACCACTTTAGAAAATGAAATACTCACATTCTTTTTCTTGTTGTAATCATTGATAGAAAAGCGTTCGAGATTTTCAATGTCTTTATTGTGTTCCACATCCAGTATGCCATAGGTGCCCCCAAAAGCCTTCGACACTATGCAGAGCCATGCTAGCAACAAGATCATTACCGCCATTATTGTGCCTCTGTTGCCCATCTTCTAAGATGTTGGAAATATCCATTAATGCAGTTTTGAATTTCTTTATTATTTCAAGCATCATTCACAATCAAATCTGCGCCCTCCACTTGCGCTCTCTCAATTTGTTCTCACGTTCCATAGGCTCCGACGATATGCATTCACACTTCCATTTACCATTTCAAACGGACCCAGTTCTCAGCATTCATAAAACATAATCGCACGTTAAATAATTAATGTAGTGGCAAATAGTGTTATACACAAAAACACCAAACTCTCCAAAATGATGGAGGTTACACACTCTACACTTTTTCCACAGAGAATTTATAAATTTTCCATTTCCCTTTCAATGCACAACTGTAACTCATCTTTCATCCGTGGTTGCACAGATTAATTAGATCTTTGGCTCTGATACCAAATGATGCAGGGATTCTACAATAAAACAAATCCTTGCACACAATAGAGTGTGTGTTTCCTTAGCATGGAATCCTCATCAAATTCTTCGTTAAAGCCACATTCAATTCAGCTCAAAACATATATAAAGAAGAGAGAGAGCCCACACAAACAAAAATTCTGGTATATAATAACACAAGAAATTCAGATTCAAACCATTTTGCTCGAATATTACATTTGTGGGCCTCTCGGCTCTCACCCTTCACATGAAGTCTCACACCATTTCTCTCTAAATCTCTCTGTCCTATTCCATTCTATGTGTCTCCCCATCCTCACACAAAGCTTCAAATTTATACATAATTATGGATTAATTCCAATCCATGATTTCCTCCACAAGTATCTCAACCAAACTCTAAAATAGATTTATCCCTTTTTTGACTCAACCAAGTTCCATTTAAGGAATTCCTAATCCCTAAAATATCTATCCAACCCAATTCCAACTCATATTCTCAATTTATTAAGAGAATATTTACAATAAACCTCACACTCATATTTTCCTCTCAATTTATTTTTAAATTGTACATAATTTATAAAATAATTAAAAAAACATAATCCACTAAATTACAAAAATAAATAATGAAATTTAAGCTCGATGCTCCTGCATCATATTGAAAGAAAAATGTGAAGGGAAATCTGATTTGCAACAGAAGTTAGGCGCTAAGGAAACTGGGTATACCTGTAAGTATGAGTCCATGAGGTTCATCCACACCCGAAGCTAGAAGTTACAAGAAAACATGAAGTTATTAGAAAAATTAAAGTTGTGACAAGAATTGGCAAATGTAATTCATGAGGTAGATTGAATAAATTATCGCTTAAAGGAGTCCATTGTTACCTGAGTTGCGACGAAGCCTGAGTTGTGACGAAAGGAAGCTGTCAAGGAATGACGCTAGAGAAATCGGTGCAGAGGTACCGAAAGACCGCCGACGAAGAACTCTCTTCCATAGTAAACCAAAGGGTGAAATCCAACATGAAAATAGTAGCAACAGTGGAGAAAGAACCTTATGAAAATGATGCATACCCTTCCAAATAATTCCAAATTGTTAATCGCTTGCAGAGCCAAGGTAAGAAGCCTAAATACTAGAGCCGAGTCAAATGAGAGGAGCTCATAGGGTTTAGCAAGGTTAAACCTTACTTCCCGCCAAAGAAACACTCCATGGATCCCCAGATGATCGAACAGTGAGGATTAGGGCAGGTGTCCTTGAATATTGCACCAGATCTGCACTCAATCGTCCAACTGTCGAGGAAGGTACGTGGCAGAATCGGAAATAATAAATTTCCATGATTGAATTAGCACTAAAAATGTATGATTCGTAATCCCAAAAAGTGCCTTCATAAATACCATGATACGATATTCCATTAATGATATCTAGCTCATAAAGACTAAATATAAATTCCATATATGCGATGTCTAACTTATGAATATAGAGTCGATTAATATATATGCAATGATCAACTTTAGGATCTTAGTTTTGTTCAAAACCCATATGGTAGGAGTTAATATGTTCGATTCATATTTATTTTAATATTCTTTAATCTGGAACCTTTAAGGTTTATGGTGATGAACTTTGTAAAGGTTTTAGTTCCATGTATAGTAAGAATTGTTTTATTATGAGTAGAAAAATAATTTTTTTTTGTTTGAATGTTACAAGTGGTATCAAAGCGGCATTTATATGCTGGGACCGTAAGAGTCAACTAAAAATTTACGGTGTGTGTATACTAATGCACAAAATATAAGTATAACAGGAAACTTCATGAGAAGGGGAACAACACAACAACCACCCCAGAACACCGGGGAACCTCAAACACGACCAGAAGTGAGCCCTGAGATGTGGGTTCAACTGAGTGTCGATCAACACCAACAAACAAGTAGACTGATGGAGGAGTAGCAGCACCAAACTAGTATATTGTTGAATACTATACAGAAACTACATGAGGAAATGGTACGGATTCAAGGTGATAATGAACACTTGATGCAAGATGAGGAAAAGATATTGAAGAGCCTGTCAGACAAGCAAAATCAGGAAATGGAACACCCTAGTGCTGATAGGGACATGCATGAAGGTGATAAGAAGCGAGCAAAGGACCACACCACTGACAGAGTGGAAGAATCTCATCCCAGCGAAGCAACAAGAACAAAAACTACAATGAAGTAGAATCTGGAAATTTGTCGAGTCAACAAGAAGTTAAGAAGCAGAAAGTGGAGCTTCAAGGGGAGTTTTGAAAAATAAAACCACCAACATTTGATAGTGAAGCTGAGGAAGTGGCAGAGGCATGGTTGATAAACATGAACAAGTGTTTTGAGGTGTACGAATACAATAGCAACCTGAAGGCCAGATTGGCCATATATTAGTTAAGAGAGAAAGTCACTTTGTGGTGGGAAGAAGTAAAGAATATTCGCAGCATTGAGGACCAAGATGTTGCCTGGGAATCGTTCCAAAAATAATTTAAATACAAGTATTTAACGGAACGTTTCTACAACGAGAAATCTAAATAATTTCATGATTTGAGGTTGGGACAGATGAATATGGACGAGTATATCACTAAGTTCACCTCCTTGTTAAGATATGTTCCATACCTTCGAGATGAAAAGGCTAAGGAACAAAGATTTATGAGAAGCTTTCCAACACATATGAAGGAGAAAATTGAGTTTGTAAATCCCATAACCATGGACGAAGCCATTCGTAAGGCACGAATGTGCTATCAACAGTCCAAGGCTAAAGGGGAGGGTGGCAAAATTTGGTAGCCAAGGAAAGGAAAAAAAAGCATCTCCAACTTCAAAGGCGCCAAAAGCAATAACTTTAAGAATTCTGCACTAAGTTCTGTCAGTAAAAAATTTGGCATAAATCATCAAAGAACCCAATGGCCAACAAAAGAGAAGCCTACAGAGGCATCTAGCAAACTTGAGCAATGGCAGGTGACCAAGCCACCTCTACAGTGTTGGGGGTGTGGTGAGGCAGACTATTATAAAAATTTCCCACAACGAGCAAGAAATGACAGTGTTTCAAACTTGCAGGAGGCTTCTACAGTAGGCGATGTGGTGCGAAACATTCCTCGTATCAACGCAACATTGGAGGATCGATGGGCAGATTATCAACCAACAATGATTGAGTTGAAAGGTAAATTGTTGTCTCAATATGTTTCTATTTTGGTAGACCCATGTGCAATTCTAAGTTATGTTAGTCCCAAAATAGTGGAAATTTGTAAATTAAAAGGGAAAAAATTCAAAAACCCTTGGCTGGTACAGCTAGCCACAGGAGCAAAAAGAAAGGTAACTGCCAAAATTTCAAACTGCACATTAGAAATTGCAGAACAACAGTTAAATGTGGACCTAAATATACTGTCATTAGGGTCCTATGATGTTTTTTTGGACATGGATTGGCTAGAAAAACATTGAACCTTAGTAGACAACAAGGAGAAGATCATTTATTACAGAATTAAAGATGGAACACGCAAGGAAATTCAGGGAATCAAGAAGCCGCTACAACTATGTCCAATTATAGCATCCCAAATGAATAAATGTATGAGGAAGGGATGATAATTCCAAGGAAAAATCATCTATGATGGAAAACATACCAGTGGTACAAGATTTCATGGATATTTTTCTAGAAGATATCCCTAGATTACCACCAAGGCGAGATATTGATTTTACCATTGAATTAATTCCAGGAGCATCACCTGTGTCAAGGGCTACTTACAGAATGAGTGTTCCAGAATTAACTGAATTAAAAATGCAGTTACAGGAACTGCTAGACAAAGGTTATATTTGTCCCAGTGTATGCCCGTGAGGAGCACCAGTGTTGTTCGTTAACAAGAAGGACGGAACCATGCAAATGTGCATGGACTATAGACATCTCAACAAGTTAATGGTTAAAAATAAATATCATCTACCAAGGATTGATGATCTGTTCGATCAGGTGAAGGGGGCCACAGTGTTTTCTAAAATAGATTTAAGATCTGGATATCACCAGATCCGAATCAAAGATGAAGACATTTGCAAGACTGTTTTCCGTACCAGGTACAAGCATTATGAGTTTGTGGTGTTACACTTTGGTTTAACATATGCACCAGCAACCTTTATGAGGTTAATGCATGGTATATTTCATCCTTTCCTGGATAATTTTGTACTTATATTCATAGATGACATTTTAATCTATTCCAAAAACTAGGAAGAACATAAAGAACATTTAAGGATTGTGCTAGAAAAGTTAAGAAAACACCAGATGTATGTTAAATTCAGCAAGTTTGATTTCTTAAAAACATAAATCCAGTACCTAGGCCATGTCATTTCAGTAAAAGGGATTGTTGTTGATCCAGAGAAAATAAACACAATCATGGAATGGAGAGTACCTCAGAATGTGGCAGATATTCGATCCTTTATGGGATTAGCGAGGTACTATCGGTGATTTATTGAAGGATTTTCCATAATTGCTTTTCCCATTACCTCCCTGCAGAAAAAAGGAAAGGTCTTTAGGTGGACTGTTGAGTGCCAGAACAGTTTTGAGAGGTTGAAGCAGTTATTGGCTACTGCACCAGTGTTGAGGGTAGCTAACCCCAACAAAGAATTTGAAGTTTGTACAGACGCTAGTAAAGAGGGTGTTGGGGTAGTTTTATCTCAAGAAGGAAAAGTAGTGCCATATGAGTCAAGAAAGTTGAAGGAACAGGAACAAAGGTACTCAGCCTATGATCTAGAATTAGCAACAGTAGTACATGCACTCCGGGTATAGAGACACTGCTTGCTGGGTAAAAATTTTGTGCTAAAGATAGATCATAACAGCTTGACTAGTTATTTCAAACAAGTTGATTTAAACTCCAGACAGGCAAGATGTAATGCCTTTCTAAGTGAGTTTGATATAGAAATCCAGTATGTGAAAGGTAAGGAAAACCGGGTGGCTGATGCTTTAAGTAGAAAACTGCATTTTGTTTATGAGCTTTACTACAATTAGCTTGAAAGTAAATTCTTAGATCAAGTAAAAGAAGCATAAAAAGATCCGCAATATCAATTCCTATGGCAGCAAATGGAAGAGACCAGAAAGCAAGGAAGTACTTCTTAATATGGAGTAAATAATGATTAGATGCTAACCTTTAGAGGAAAGTTTTATGTACCAAACCGTGTGGACCTAAAAGAGTTGATCATGGATGAATACCATAGAAGTAATTATGCGGGTCACCCAAGATATCAGAAAATTTTAAGTGCCATTAGAAAAGTATATTTTTGGCCTAGTATGTGTAAAAATATTGTAGAATATTTAAATAAATGTTTCGAGTGTCAACAGGTGAAGGTGGAGCATCGACATCCCACAGGATTATTGCAGCCCATATTGATGCCTGAATGGAAGTGGGAGGTCATATCCCTGGACTTCATTACAGGTTTACCACGGTAAAAAAGGCACAATGACTCCATCATGATGGTAGTTGGCAGATTGAGTAAGTCTGCACACTTTATACCTGTACAATCTACTTACAAAACTGTACAGATAGTGGACATCTTTATGAAAGAAATTTTCAGGCTACATGGCATTCCGAAGACTGTTATCTCAGACATGGATATAAAATTTACCTCAATATTTTAGAAAACTATATTCACAGGTATGGGGACTCAAATAAACTTTAGCACTACTTATCATCCCTAGAGAGATTGTCAAACAGAGCGGGTAAACCAAGTTCTGGAAGACATGTTGTGCATGTACATGATGCAACAGCCAACCAAATGGGAATACTACCTGCATCTGGTAGAATTTTCTTACAACAATGGTTATCAAGAGTCCCTTAAGATGAGCCCTTTCGAGGTTCTGTATGGGAGGCAGTGTCGCACACCCATAAATTGGAGCGGCCTGAAAAAAAAACTAATTTTGGGACTTGAAATGCTAACTGAAATGGAATCAGAAGTAAAGAAGATAAGACAAAATTTAAAGGCTGCACAATATCGGCAGAAGATATATGCAGACAAGAAGAGGAATAATCAGGAATTTTAGGTGGGAGATCATGTGTATGTGAGGATAAAACCCAAGAAGAGTACCTTGCGATGGATCTCTTATGCCAAATTGGCTCCTAGGTTCTATGGACCCTTCAAAATTTTAGAAAGGGTAGGACCTGTGGCCTATCATTTGGCTTTACCCAGTCACATCCGGGTACACAATGTGTTTCATGTGTCCTT
The DNA here is from genome assembly GCA_034641835.2 of Pinus albicaulis. NCBI lineage: Eukaryota > Viridiplantae > Streptophyta > Pinopsida > Pinales > Pinaceae > Pinus > Pinus albicaulis. The sequence goes on along the minus strand of CM076575.1, from coordinate 1,586,149,248 downwards.
GTTAAAGTGATATATGCATGATTTGAAGCACGTAATTCATTGGTAGAATATACAGGTAAGATAGAATTAAAAATCCTAACCTGAGATATGATTTCTCTATGCCAATTTGACAAGGAACTTTGTTGTTCGCAGGTAGAACTGGATGGTGAGTTTCTATTCAAACCGCAACAAATACTTGAGTGGAGGGAAATTATTCTCCGGAAGCGAGTCATCACCCAAGTTAAAGTGCAATGGAATCACTTCGGCCCAGATGAGGCTACTTAGGAGGATGAAGGATTTGTGCACGAGGCTTACCCAGAGCTATTTTCTGAGCTGGAATGAAACACCGAGGATGGTGTTACTTCCAGGGGGGAAGTTGTGACAGTTGTATTCAATGATAACTAGTTGTTAACTAGTTAAAAGACATTTTAATTATTTTTTTTAAGAAAAGACTGGAACTATTAATGTTTTTATGAAAGAGTTATTTTCATTAGTGATTAATTATGAATAAAAAAATCAGTTATGGAAAGTGACTCCATAAAAATTAAACGCTGATGATAAATGTTTTCCAAGAACTGGAAGGTGGTTGGGACAGTTGGAAACAGTAACCTGCTCCTCTGGGGATAAGGGACTCATCCCAGTGAGGAATAGGAGTTCTGTTCATGGACTAAGGAGAGGGTGGAGAATTTTCCTGAGCTGGTAGAGACTAGTGGAAAACACTCAGCAAATCCTAATTAAATTTCTGGTACTAACTGGACTAGGTGCCTTGAGGTCACAGCAGAAAGTTCCACTGTCAACCCATACCATTCAGGAGTGGAGCATGGGGGCAAGAGGAGGATGTAATTGCCTCTCTTGATGGTTGGGAGGACCACAACTATAAACTGCATAATCATATAAGTATCTATGCAATATTTGTGAATTAAGTACTGCAATACTTTTACTCTATGTATGCACATGTGTTTAAATACTAGTGACAAAACTGTAAATTTATGATAAATAAGTGTTGGGAAAGATTTATACTAATCTTTAATATTATTACTTCATCATGTATACACCAGACATGTATGGGTATTATAGTATTGTACAAGTCTTTCATTGCATTTATGGTTTGGTATTTATTTATTTATGTCAAACAAGGTATGGAATACCTAAGTTCGAAATTATACAGCAGTGGTTGTCTGGTGTAGAAAAATGGAAAAACAGAGTATAGTTATAAATATATATACATACGTTTTACAGTGAATCCTTTTATATAGTAAACAACATTCAAGTGGTAGGAATGAACTGTAAAGTAGTGTAAATGAAAGAAAATTATATTTATAACCTATAAAGGTAAAAACACGTCTACATGCCGTATGAAAGTTATTTTTGACAAAACAGTAGAGTGGACTATCGTTCAAGAGTACAGGGTGAAACCCTAACCCTAGATGCATTGTCCCCCAAGAAAAGCTATACACGGACAAATAGGTGAGGTGGTCCAGTCACCAAATAGCTAAAAAATTTCTTAATAGTAAGAAGCTACCACTATAAATCTACAAGACAACAAAACTGGAAATTAGAGTTACCATTTGCGACTGTAGTAGATGCATTATACTTAGAACCAGAGACTGAGAATTAACCATAAAATGCATTAGATATTTGAGATAAACATATAGCAAATACAGAATTATGGGCGTGAAGACTAAGCGCAGAGATTAGTAATGCAAGAAAACTATAGTACGACCATATACAAAACAAAGGAAAGAACTGTAGTTCAGTGAACTGAAAATACGATGCGACAGAACAACCCTTAAAAAGGATTTCATTTCTATTTTTAAAAAAAACTGTAGAAAATAACCAATGCTTATCCGCTTGAAAATTACTTAAACAAGGTTACTGTTTATCAAATGCAAGTTCTTGACCGTGGTCTGAAGAATACGACCTGGTAAATAATTTACATAAGAGTACAAGAAGAGTAACAAGACTCAGCTTTTAAAACAGAAGTTATCGATGCTAGCTCGATTGAAATTATAAAAATTAAACATGGGTATATGTCTCCATAAAATAGCGAATACGCCAAAAGAAGGATAGCTTGGTCACAGTGCAAATCCATTTGAAATACCTGGAATGAGCCGAGAGGGTTAGACGGAAACCAGATTTTTCCCTCAGTGATATTTGGAATTTTAAATTGCATAGTTGTTGCTCTTCATGAGAATAGATACCTACCTGCAAACAAAGTAAAAACCCAGAAATCAGTGGTGAGGTAAACCAAAACCATATTCAAAGAAAAATGTGAAGGGAAATCCGATTTGCAACAGAATTTAGGCACTAAGGAAACCGAGTATACCTATAAGTATGAGTTCATGAGGTTCATCCACACCCGAAGCTGGAATTTAGAAGCAAAAAAGAAGTTATTAGAAAAATTAAACTTGTTACAGGAATTGGAAAATGTAATTCACAAGGTAGATTAACTAAAATATCGCTTAAAGGAATCCACTGTTCTCTGAGCTGTGATGAAAGGAAGCTTTCAAGGAATGGCGCTCGAGAAATCAGTGCAGAGGTACCGAAAGACCACCGACAAAGAACTCTCTTCCACAGTAAACCAAAGGGTGACAACCAACGTGAAACCGTAGCAACAATGGAGAAAGAACCTTATGCAAACGATGTAGACCCTTCTAAAGAATTCCAAATTTTTAATCGCTTACAAAGCTAGGGTAAGATGCCTAAAGACGAGAGCTGAGTCAAATGAGAGGAGCTCATAGGGTTTAGCAAGGTTATCCCTTACTTCCCGCCAGAGAAACACTGCGTGGATCCCCAGATGATCGAACGGTGAGGATTAGGGAAGGTGGCCTTTAATCTTGCACCAGATCTATGCTCAATCGGCCAACTGTCGAGGAAGGTACGCGGAAAAATCGAAAATAATAAATTTCCCTGTCTGGATTAGCACTAAAAACGTATGATTCGTAATCCCAAAAATCTCCTTCATAAATACCATGATACGATATGCCATTAACTATATCTAGCTCATAAAGACTACAGATAAGTTCCATATATGCGATGTCTAACTTATGAATATAGAATCGATTAATATATATGCAATGATCAAATTTAGGATCTTAGTTTTGTTCAAAACCCATATGGTAGGATTTAATACGTTCGGTTCATATTTATTTTAATATTCTTTAATTTGGAACCTTTAAGGTTTATGGTGATGACCTTTGTAAAGGTTTTAGTTCCGGGTATAGTAAGAATTGTTTTATTATGGGTAAAAAAATAAAAAATAAATTGTTTGAATGTTACATAAGGGTTGGTGTGGTCAAGGCCAAGTGCGATACCCGAGTGATTTTGATGGCTTAGATTCCCCTCGATCGCGGTTTCTCAGACCATAGGTTTGACGTGATGTGATTTGAGGACCCATAATACCAAGCAAACAAAAAAAATATATTTGTGAGTGTATATTTCCACTTTGTAATCATGTTGATATAAGTTTCAGGATATGTGATATGTGTGAGTTCACTGAATCTTCTGAGTGGTCTCACCACCCACTACCACCCACTACAAACATAAGACATCATTAATTAATAAAAATTAATTGGAAAAAGTATAAAATAATTTCATTTCATTTCATGAAATTTAAATTTCAAAATCTATAAACTTAAATTTGATTGAAATTAATCCTATATTACAAATAAATTTCAACAATGGAAAAAGTTATGAAAAATAAATTCAATTCAACAATGGAAATTTTGATGGGGATGGTTTTGGAATAGACATTCGACATTATTCCAATTTTTATTTATCATATTTTTTCACTATATAATATTATATAAATTTATTTATTATTTTAATCAAATTATTTTGAATCAAAATATATTTATAAATTTAAATTTAAATTAATTTTAAAATGTAAAAAAGTTAAATTATTTTAACTTAGCTTCTCCTCTTGCCATTTTAATTTCATAAAATTTAAATTTCAAAATTTTATAAAATTTAAATTTGAAATTTAAATTTAATTGGAACTAAATCTCCTAATACAAACAAATTTAAACTAGGGAAAAGGTTATAAAAAAGAAATTAGTTCAAGAAAATGAAAATGTTACTTGAGATGATTTTGGAACAGACGTTTGTCATTATTCTATTTCTTATCATTATTTTTCATTGTATAATGTTGTCTTCAAAGTTTTGATTTAGGGGCATAGAAAAAATCTATTCTTATAATTTTTAAATTTTATTTTCATGATATATACATTATATGAAAATGAAACTCTAAAACTAGCTAATTTTGATTTTTTTCAAATTGATAGCCATCAAATATCATACTAGACACACTGATGAGCACACATTGAATTACAATTCATGCTTCATCTTACACACACAAAAAAAGTTAACTTATATGAAATTTTATTCATGTAAACAGATTATGTTAGAGAAGAATACCAGGAGAAAAACCACCATTTAAAAATATTATGAGAAAAACCATGGATTGTCAAAACCATTAAAGGTAGTTGAACTAATTTCTCTTAATTTTATTTTAATTATTAATTTCATATTTTATTTTTTATTTTATTTTTTAATTTAAATTTAATTTTACTTTTATGTTTATGTAATTTGACCTAGACAAAATGATTAACACTATATGATAGGATATGACATTACAGCATCTCTTCCATACAGGGTGGCTAGAGAGCGCCTATGGTCACAACAAGCATTGAACAAAATTATTAACCATGAAGATTTACTCCTACTTTATCATGGAGATTCTTATTAGTCTCTTCCAAGAGAGAACTCTCACAATCCATTTGCTTCTTATTACCGATTAGTTGAAATTTAACCAATACATTTTATAATATTTAACTTTATAAAATAAATATATATATATATATATATATATATATATAACCTTATTAAAATAAACCTATTTGTAATCTTGTAAGTTAATATTTTTCTAACCTTATTAATAAACTTATTCGTAATCTTGTAAGTTAATATAATAAAGGACTTATTTCCGCAAGAACAACATAACTCTCAATGGTTAGTTCTTTTCGCCTAATTTGAGTGCTCCACAGCTGTTAGCGGCAACTGATATATGTACAAATTAATACGTATAGATATATTTTTTATATTCATAAGAATATTTGTTGCCGATGAATATATATTCCTTGAGTTGTTTATTATTTGAATGCTAGTTATTTTTATAATTTGTGTATTTTAATATGGTTTTAAATCAAGTATATGTTTATTATTCAAGCACAACCAACTAAGCTCTGAAAGAAAGAGGATGCCTATATCCATGTTGAGATAATGCCTCAATTATTATGCTTACTTAGTTTGGATTGGGTTGTTGAGGAAGTTGAGAGATTCTCTCAACTTCTCTCTCTAAGATTAGCATTAGTTCAACTATATATATTTGATGTATCTCTGAGTATGATATAGAAAATAATTATTGTGTGTTAGCCTTGTGTTCAATAAATGCTCTCTCCAATTTTTAATATGGTATCAGAGCCAGTTCTGGCTTGATTCCCTCACGGGAAGGCCAGGAAAATGTGAGAGCAATGATTGTCAAACCGCTGTTGTAGAATAATAGACAGTTTAGTGAATTTATTTTCTGAGTGAAAGTTTTTTTTGTTTTTCATGTGTTTGGTGCAGTGGCAAGTCCAGTATTTTCTGCATTATCAATATTTGGAGGGCATGAATTTTCCAGAGTTCGTTGACTAGAGAGAAAAAGGAGCCGTGATAGCCAGGTTTGCTAGTGCTGACGGCATTGGAATGTTTCTGATTGAATAAGATAAATAATATAAGACTGTTCTGCTTGTTCCTGTTTTTCAACGGAGGATTTTAGGCAGCCTCCAATGGGGTTTTCCTTCCGAGGATGTCGTCCTCTTTTCACTTTGTAATCTGTGCAGATCCAATCTACGAAGTCCTTTTCCTATGGGATTCTGTATGGCATGGGAAGCATTGTAAGGCTTCTCCTGACAGATACCTTGAATTTACCATTGGAAAACGGAGCCAGGGCATGAGCAATCACGAATTTTGCAGTGGGATGTTCTATAGTTTCACCTGATTTGGCAGAGGATCTCTTATTTGTGTATTTCCTTCAGAGCCACCGACTTGACGAAGAAGACAAGAAAAGCCTCATGGTTCTCGGTGATAATGCGCTCCCTAGTGATATCCCTTTGAATTACACGCCATTTTTAGTCAATTTCAGAGCACCTCTTTCTTCTCAATATGGTGTATATTATTACATTGGTCTCAGAGGGTTCCGTATTGGGGGAAAATGCTTGAAGTTTCCTTCTAATTTATTAGAATTCGACAGCAAAGGCAATGGAGGAGCCATAATAAATTCGGGTACTACATTCACTGTATTAAACGAAGAAATATTCAACCAGATTGCAGGTGAGTTTGCTTCTCAGATTGGATACACAAGAGCTGGTGATGTTGAAGCTAGCACTGGCATGGGACTGTTTTACAATGTGTCTGGTGTAAAGAATATTGTGTGGCCTGAATTTGCATTTCATTTCAAGGGTGGCTCAGATATGGTACTACCTGTTGTCGGGCTTTGCAAGTGATTTGCAAGTGTGTGGAATATAGTGTGGAGTTTAAGCTTATATTTATTGCTATGAGATTTGTGTAGTAGAGAACCAATTATTGAACAAATTAGCATTATTTAAATTAGTCGTTCTCTACGTTCTACAAGGACGAGAGAACAATTGGCTAATTTGATTGTGTGAATTTGTTATATGTTGATCTTGTTGTGCTACAGGCCAAGAAGCATCAATTACAGGTTACAGTATGAGATCCATTTGTGTGAAGCAGGTCAAGTTGTTAGATTAGCTCTTGAACACATTCAGTATTCAGAACATTTGCCTAGCCACTGATGGATAGCCAAAAGTGAAATATCTGACAGATGGTGATTGGTCCATAGGATGGTTCATCACTTGTCAGCTCTTATCGCAGAAGCCCCAATGAGCCGAGTTGTCAATACTATTGATCTTGCAAAGTTCATTATTGCTGGTCAGAAACAAATGTATTTTAAATGGGTTGAATGGTAGCTTGAAAATGGTGGAGAAAAGAGCGTTGTCTATGAGATCTCAGAGTGGGTACAAATGTTAATGAAGACCAGGGCAGACAAATGATTGTATTAATTTAGTGTGTTCTCCATTTCTGTAATGTAGGCATTAAGGGGGGGTGTTGAGATAATGCCTCAATTATTATGCTTACTTAGTTTGGATTGGGTTGTTGAGGAAGTTGAGAGATTCTCTCAACTTCTCTCTCTAAGATTAGCATTAGTTCAACTATAGATATTTGATGTATCTCTGAGTATGATATACGAAATAATTATTGTGTGTTAGCCTTGTGTTCAATAGATGCTCTCTCCAATTTTTAATAATCCATCCAGCAGTGTAGTGGGTAGGATCGGATCCACGTGAACATTAAAAAATGAAGACTCTATGGTTTTTGGATTTTCTTTGAAACCCAACCAACTTCCTTTGATCCAAGTGAAACGTCGTGTGGTGCATAACTATAATGTACTTTAATAATTTGTAATCTGGTTTTATGTTTTGTTTCTATTTTGTAACATGGTATTTCTTCATAGCAGACTAGACTAGAATGTTGGACCAGTTTTAATGTCAAAAGTTTGTTTAGCGAGTTTTTTTTGGGGGTGAATAGTTATTCTTTATATACTATGGGTTAATGACTTTCAACTTAAATTAAGGCTTATCATATAAAATATGATATAACTGAATAAATAAGCAATAAATCATAAATAAATTTTAAGTTGTTTCGGATTAATCATATTCAAAACCAGATATAATTTATAAGAGGTCATTATGTCATTTACATGATAAACTTAAAAATTTTACAATTAAAAACTTATAAGACTATTTTTATAAAAAGATTATGTCATTTACAAAATAAATCTAAAAAATTGGAAAACATAAATTTTTATAGTCTTTTAAATGAAATATTTATTAAAAATTAAATTAATTTTTAAAATATGTATTTTGAAAATTTTTAGATATATCTTTTTTAAAAGGGTATATTTGGACATGTAGAAGTTATACTAGTACTGAAGGAATCAATCACCATTTCAAATGGACCTAGTTACATATTCCTTTAATTAATGTATATATAAAATTTATTATAACAAACTTAAAAAGCACCACCCAACTTTACCATATGTCCATTTCATTATAATAAACTTGAAAAACATTACCCAACTTTACCATATGTCAATTTTATCTCACTTTTCTTCAACTCTAACATTTTCTTCCTTTTTCACCCCTCTGTTTTTTCCAATTAAGTCAATAGAATCTTTCTTCATCCTAGCATGAAGTCTCTTTATAAAATAAAATGGAAATTAACATGTAACCATTAAAAATCATTAAATTAAAGACTATCTCCCTCCCCCATCATTTACACTTTAAATAATAAGGTGATGTAGCATAACATATGTAGGATGTAAGGATAAGAAGACCAATTCCAAGTTCTTTCATCCTACTAAAAATTTCACATTTGATCAAACTTGCAAAAATATCTGTAATTAATCTATATTGAATAATGAAATTTGAGATTGTATTTAAATTTTCCATTATAGATATTTGGAGATTGTTTTTATTCTTCAAAAACAAAAATCTCAATCAGAAATTTAAAGATAGAAGATCATTAAATATAAGTGTTGTATGTCATCCTAATTTCTAAGGCTGGCTTAAGGATGCCCAATCCTAACTTGACCATTGGGTAATAAAGGAGGAAATCATCTTGGAGAATAAGAACGATATTAAAAACACTATCACTCCCAAATTTAAGGATAAGATATAGGATGATAAGAAGTTAGAGAGAAAATGGAAGCTAAAATATTATAAGGGGGTGATCAACTACCCTTTTGATAACCAAAATTATCTTATTGTCTTTATCAGTGCTAAGAAGAAAATGAACATTGCAAAGATAATAACTAATTCTCATGAGCTTCAAAGTGAAACAAGGCATTGGTGTATCCCCAAAACACCTTGGCATAAAAGAATTCCACCCTTTGCGATACTAAGAGAGTTGAAGATGAAAATGACTTTCTCTTGTATTACATTTGTTCTCTTTTCAAAATATTTTCCATACTACCAACCTTCTTGACTTGTTAAGTCAACAAAACTACAGTGATCTTAGGACGCTTCTCTCCCTTCTTTTTGATCATACAAATAAAAAATTAAAAATCGTGAGTTAATTGCTTACCTTCTTAAGGTACCACAGACCATATTGATATTTGTGGAGGTTAACCATCATCATCATCATCATCATGTATTGTAACAAATTATATTTACATATTAAGAATATATGTGCTAAAGTGGAGGAAAATCTTCATGGTTAAGAATCTTGTCTACTTTTTTTTATAATCTAAAAGAAAGTTACAATTTAAATTTTTTTTTAATTAATTTAGCAAGCTTAGATGTATCATGAAGATTTTTTATGTTTATTATGGATAGAAGAGGCTAATAAACATTTAATTTATATGATTGTTCTAATTTTAATAGTTTTCATAAATCAAAAGTTCATATTTATTTCAAAATTTTCTATACCATATTTTCCCTTCTAATAAAATTGAATAATAAAAATGGTGATGTCAATATGTGTTATATGAATATGAGTTGATTTTAAAAACTAGTTATACCTTTGTGTCATTTTAATGAAATCAATTAATTAAAAAAAATTATATCAACATGTGCTATATGAATATGAGTTATGATGTTTTGGGCATGTGGTATTAGTAAGACATGATATTGGCCCATGGTATTGTAACAAATTTTATTTACAAGTTAAGAATCTTCACAGTAATGTAAGAGTGAATCTCCATGGATAAGAATCTTGTTGCATGTTTTTTAAATGTAAATATGTTTAACTCATATATTAATTAGTCTAGTACGAGATGTTGTAATGTCCTACAAAAATTTTGACCCAATAAAATTACATAAAAATAGAATAAAATAAAAGCAATTATTATATTTATAATCAATTGATAGTCATTTACAATCTCGGTAATGTGATAGATATCATTCCCGGATGACGATGAACAATAAAGGCCAGTGGATAGCGAGCCCAGCACATGACACATGGCTCAGCCACATGGTCACGCATGCGCTCAAGCCGTGGGCATTTATGTCTTCCAACTGCTCTCAACACTGCAACATTAATACGCCCAAACGTCGATGTGACCACCACCCTTTCAAAATGCCTCCGCGCTACAGCATTCCGCCATCGCCTTCCAACAACATTTGCCCCTTTGTGGTCTCAGATCCGAGCTCTCGAATGCCCACAGGGAGGCGGTGCAACCTCTACTGTTGCATTGTTCTCGCCCCTCGTCACCATTTCTCTCATAGACTCCATTGTAGCTTCAATTCTGCTCCAGAGCCTTCGATTCCTCAGCCATATGCTCCCTCTGCCCAACCCTCTCTGCCCATCTGCATCTCCAACGCCTCCAACAGCTCCATTATGCCCAGGTGACACCGAATGCACTGCCGCCAAGGCAATGGGCGTGGGCAGGTGACACGTCCTCCGCATTCCATCTATTCTGAGTCTCCTTCTCCATCTCCTAATGAGGTTTTTGGCCACTACCCTACAATTCGCAGTGGCAGAGGTTGAGTTCATGCTTCACGATGATCTCGCTTTGTCTCTCCAGTTGGAATTTCGACGCTGCACCACCCTACCAGTCACCCCTCCCCGCCTTTGCCTCATTTGGAGATGCGACCCTCTTTGCCTACTACTAACTCTGCTCAATTCCACTAACCTGCCGTATGGACCGCCCTCGCATCACAACCACCATTTCCATCAAATTCAAGGAGGAATCTTCCCTTGATGCAAACCACAGCCCCAGAAAAAAATTCAGAAAATCCACCATTGACTCGGCTCCTCTTCCGCCCTCACGTAATTCTGAAGCCTTGCTAGTCAATCAAGGTGCCCCCTCCTCCAGCAGCAATGGAAAGTGCAGCAGTGGCATCGATAACTCAAATTGGTCTAGAGAAGAGGGCTGCAAGGGCAGTGCGCACACCGCCATTACTCCTAAACCAGCAATGCCACAAATGAAGAATGCAGACGACTCCTCCGATGAGTACAGGTGCCTAGTTGTGGAGGAACCACCGACTTTCCACAATGACACCTAGCTTGAACAGGTTTTTTTACTCAGTTCTGTTAATTTTTTGGGTCACTGTGTCTCTCTTGAATACTTTCATAATACTCAACTATTTTTTGTATGAAGCTAGTTTCCCTTATGTGGGCAGCTGCAGTAAGATTGGTTTGACTGGTTTCCCCATCTGGGGCAGTCACTATTTTGATTTTTTGACTTATAATGCCTCTGGTATTGGCTAGTTCAGCGATTCCAGAGGCCAGACTCTTCTTGTACCATATGTTATATTAATAAAATTTAGTCTTGCTTAGAAAAAAAAAATGTGATAGATATCATAAGTTAATTGTTTTGATGTCTATCCATGTTTACCAACTATTTAATTTATAAGGATGGATTAATATTTTATTAAGTTTGATCAATTTAATAAAATACTAATCCGACCATATATTGTAAAATAATATAAAAAATAAATAAATTATAAATTTATTTTAAACCAACTTAAATACACATACGCGCGCACACACACGCACATATATATATAATTTTGAAAAATAAAATAAAATAATGAAATTTGATTTCTAACTCAATTACAGATTAAAAAAAAATTAAATTATTAATTACAAATTGTAATAATAATAAAATTTTAATTTTAACACAATTAAATTTTAACTAGATAACGGGCAGTCTCATATTCGTGTGTGAATTCAAGTGCTACCACTATAATTCCTAGATGAACCACAATACCACCTTAACATATAGCCAATATATTTTATTATTAATATTAAAATAATTATTATTTTGTTTTGTTTTTTATTATTAATATACTATTATAAATATTATATATTATTATTATTATTCTAAATAATATTTTTTTATTAAATTTATAAAAATTTAAATAAATGAAAAAAATTCAATTATTTATATTCAATTATTTTAAAAAATTAAAACTTATAATTATAAAAATCCATAAACTATTCAATAATAATAATAATAATAATAATACACCTTGATTACGAAAAGTTAATTGAATAATTCATCATTTAGCACTACAAAAACACTAAGCATAGAACTTTAAAAACCTTAAATGATCAATGAAATAAAAAAATTCAAACGAAACCATCCCATTTTATTTAAATGAATTAAAACATAAAAATTAAAGCTTGAAGACCCTAAATTCCTATATTCATTAATGATATGTTATGCTCTAATTGGATCTATGAGTACAAATTAAAACATAAAAATTAAAGCTTGAAGACCCTAAATTCCTATATTCATTAATGATATGTTATGCTCTAATTGGATCTATGAGTACAAGAATTACTTAAGGAGACTTTGCATTCATACGATTGTCTAAAGAGAATTTTTAAATTAATGAAATAAAACATAAAAATAAGGAATTTTTAAATTAATGAAATAAAACATAAAAATGAAGCTTGAAGACCTTAAATTCCTATATTCATTAATGATATTTCTATATTCATTAATGATATTTTATGTTGTAATTGGATCTATGAGTACAAGAATTATATAAGGAGACTCCATGCTCAATGTCATGAATTATATAAGGAGACTCCATGCTCAATGTCATTGCTTTATTGAACGATTGATATGTAATGAAATTGTTGTGGTGCCAATTAAATATCCAAAGGCATGGAGCACTCGTCAATAATTTGATGGGGGAAGACTCACATCAAAGGTGAGATTATTCGAGAATGACATTATAAGTGATGTTATATTAATTTGAGATATTTGTATAGTATATAAAAGGGCCTTGAACTTTATAATCTTCAGTTTGAAAAAGAAGGTAGACGAGAATACTTTAGCCATAGCCCCAAAAAAATTACATAATAGATTACAAATTGAAACCATGTGTCTCACAGAAGCAACAAGGTTAGAGAAATTAACTGAGAATAAAGGAAGGTTGATCCAAATAAAGGTGAGCTCTACTGACCATAAGTATGACATACTTAGTAAAACCTCAAGCCTAAAAGGAACGAGAATATTTATAAATGAAGATTTCATTCCAGAAGATCAAGCAGACTTAAGAAAGGTGGTTCAAAAGGTAAAAGAAGCTAGGAAGGAAGGAAAATGGGCAATAATCAAAAATAGAAAAGCCGTTATTCGGGATAGAAACCAAAAAGATAGTAATAAATAGCAATTCAACATGCTCTGAATTCTTTCTTGGAACTGTCGGGGCTTTCCATGGAACAAAGGCCCCAAGCTAAGTTGGATCTCAAATGATGTTGATATTATATTGCTTGTTGAAACTTGGGAGCATGAAGAATCTAAGGTCCCTAACATAGATGGATTTTCACTATGGTCTACCTGGAACAAGCGATCCTCCAGTAGAGGAATTGGGGGCATAGCTTGCTACATTAAGAAGAACATCTCCCCCCATGCTAGGATTTGTAAAAACGACCCTTACAACCAATATAGTTGGATTGAGATTACTGACATTAATGATAAAAAGACCTACATAGCAATCTGTTATTTTTCCCCCGTTAATTCTAACTTCTATAAGAAAAAGAATCTAGATAAAAATAGCCCTTACAATGGTTTAGAGAATGATATTTCTAGCCTAAGGAATGAAGGTAATCCTTTTAATGGGTGACGTTAATGCTCGAACTTCAAGCAACCAAGCTATTCTTTTAAGCAATCATTCCAACCCCAATCCTCTTTGGTTAGACGAAGACCTTACTCTGGCTAGCCGGTACAAAAGGAGCTCTGAAGACCTTGAGGATAATTTGTTTGGGTCGGAGCTAGTCAAGCTTTGTAGTGCTCAGGATCTCATAATATGCAACGGTCTAAAGAAGTGGCCCAATTCTAGCAAGATGACATGCATCCATTGGCTTGGCAGGAGCATGGTAGACTATGTTATTTCTGATCTCCCTTTAACAACGAAATAATAAATTTTGACATCTTAGACGACCACGAGCCTGACTCTGATCATAGGTCTTTACTCATAACTCTCAATTTTGTCATGCATAGAGATCCCATAGAAGATAATCCTTATAGTCAAAATAACTTAATCTTTGATAGAAATAAAAACGCTCTCTTTCTAAATGAATTAAAAACTAATTTTCTTCCTTTATCTAGTATAGACAACATAGATGACCTCTATCATAATTTTACTACAAACCTCTTAAATTCTATTAACAAGTTCTCAATAGAAGTCTCAAGTAATAAAAGAAATAGCAAAACCAACCTTTGGTATGACAAAGATCGTAAAATTGCGAGGAGAGAAAGTAAGGAAGTTGTTGATGAATCTCTCAAAATTAGCAAGATAAAAATCTACAAAGCCCTAACTAAAAGGAAAAAAAGGCAATATATTCGTAAAAGACAAGAGAATCTCTTACACCTCTTTAAGGTGGCTCCTAAGAAATTCTGGAGGCAGATTCTAACTAGTAAAACTAAAAATAATAATAAAATTGCTTTACATGACTAGAATTCCTATCTTAAAAAGCTTTATGAATCTCTAAATACTAGGGATTTTAAAACCTTGCTCACAACGAAAGAATTTTTCTCATTATAAGACATTGATTTTTGGGTTAAACACCTAGAAAATGGGAAAGCTAAAGATATTGAAGGTTACCAGGCAGAAATCTTAAAAATTGGAGGTTATGTCCTCATCCCCCACATCCACAAGCTTTTCAACCAAACGGTCAAGCAAGGGTTCCCTAAACCTTGGACTCAGAGCCTCATTATCCCTATTTTTAAAAGTGGGGATACAAATAACCCCTCTAATTATCGAACAATTATGATCAACCCTCTCTTAGCCAAGTTATATGGTATTATTCTGGAAAAGAATATGAGCATTTGGCTTGAAAGTGAAGGTAAGCAGGGTATAGGCCAAGCGGGTTTTAGAAGGAAGCACTCAACAATAGACCACCTCGTTATGCTTAGGATCATTGTGGAAGAATGTCGCAATGATAAATCCAATCTCTTATGTTGCTTTGTGGACTTTAGAAAGGCTTTCAATACGGTTCCTAGAAATAACCTATGGAATAGATTAGAAGAGTTAAATGTTACTTTCGAGCTAAAAGCGGCTGCTATAAGGTTATACGAGAATGTAATTGCGAAGTTAAAGAGCAATGAGGGGTGGTCGAAAGATATTAAGTGTAATATGGGAGTTAAACAAGGTTGCCCCCTCTCCCTTACCCTATTTGGCATTTACATCGACAAGCTAGAAGGTTGTTTATAGGAAGTAGGATGTGCTAGCATGATCTTAGCTGGGATAGTCATCATCCTTCTTCTATGTGCTGACGATATTGTTCTTCTCGCAAGGTGCCCATCTGATCTTGATAAGCAACTTAGACTTCTTAAGGATTTCTTGTCTACCATGGGTATGTCTGTTAACACTCACAAAACAAAAGTTATGATTATCAAAGCCAAGAAGGACACTTACGCTAATTTTATGTATGACAATAGTAACTGGAGGAAGCATATTCTTACAAGTACCTAGGAATTGATATTCATCACAAGCTCAACTAGAGCTATAGCATTCAGAAAAGGATTAGTGGGGGGTGTAAAGCTTATTTTGGTCTTGAAAATAATTGTAAAACAGCAAACCTCGTAATGTGGGATAGAAAGAAGTTCCTCTTTGAAACTTTAGTCACTCCTGTTATCTTATATGGATGTGAGGTTTGGGGTTGCAGCATCTCTAGAGAATCCTAAGAAAGATTAAGCAAATCTAGAAGCGTTTTATAACATATAACCTTAAAATTAAAAGCAATACACCCTATCCTATTCTCCTTATAGAAGTGAGTCTTTCCCCTATCGAGAGCCTAGCTATGACTAGACTTATGTTGTACAAGCACAAGCTCAATAGCATAGGAGACCGTAGACTTCCTAAGATGGCTTCAAATTCCAGCCAAAACCACCTAAGGCTTAAACGAGGTTGGTATAAAGACACCAGGGCCTGGTTAAACCATTGGGAGATCGACAAGAATGTTGCATTGCAAAACATCAATAACATTAAAAAAAGTGTTACTTCTAAGTTCAAAGACAAAATGTGGTGTGAGAAAGATCTAGCAGCTAAAAGAAAATTAAGGTATTATAAGGAGGTCATGAACCACACCTTAGAAGATCAAAAGTATCTCTCTGTTTTAACTAGCTCAAAGAAGAAAATTAATATAGCCAAGATTAGAACGAACTCTCATGAGCTTCATAGTGAAACAGGTCGTTGGACAGTTCCTAAAACACCATGGATGGAAAGGATCTGCCATCTTTGTGAGAATATGAACATCGAGGATGAAAATCACTTCCTCTTAGGGTGCCCCGCATACAACCACATTAGAGCTCAATTTCATAATCTTTGTTGCAATATTGACCTTCCTAGCTTTTTAAGATGTCAAAATTATAGTAAGCTGGAGAGGCTTCTCTCCAAGCTTTTTGAGCATAAGAATAAAATCTTAAATCAAATTAAATAACTCTTTTTTTAGGTCTGATAGACCAAATATTGATCTCAGTAGACATTAACCATCATCATCATCATCATCAATAATTACGGTAAATATAATTAAATTTTATAAAAACATTAAGATTGAAATATAGAAATTTTTAATACAAATATTATTATTTTAAATTTAATTTATTAATATTAAAAATACACAATTAACTCCATTATAAGTATTATAAATATCACTTGTTAACTCAACACACGTATTTATTAATATTAAAAATACACATCTAACTCCATTATAGATATTATTTGTTAAGGTCAACTCAACGCACGTCTTTATTAATATTAAAAATACACATTTAATTCCATTATAGATATTATCTTAAGGTCAACGCACGTAACTAGGAATACATCAAACACTAACTCCATTAAATCTATTATAAATATCACTTGTTAGCTCAACGCACATATTTATTAATATTAAAAACACACATTTAACTATGAATACATCAGACACACCACGAATGGACATAAAATATTAGGCTAGTGCAGCAAGGTCACTTTTCAACCATGTAAGTTTTTATTATATAATTAAAAATTAAAAATAAAGTAATGAATGTCCTGTTTATAGGGGTAGAATAAAAGTTGGAATGTATTATCAAGTTACTTTTGGATGTGAAGGTTATTGGTTCAAATTCTCTCATAAAATCTAGCCATGTTAAGGGTTAGTGTGGACATTTAACTATGAATACTTCAAACACACCATGAATGGACAAAAAATATTAGGTTAGTGCATCAAGATCACTTTTTAACCATGTAATTTTTCATTATATAATTAAAAATTAAAAATAAAGTATTGAATGTCCTGTTTATAGGGGTAGAATAAAAGTTGGAATGTATTATCAAGTTACTCTCGGATGTGAAGGTTATTGGTTCAAATTCTCTCATAAAATCTAGCCATGTTAAGGGATAGTGTGGCTTAGGCGATTTTGACAACGTATTATTATCTAATTTTAAGGTTACGCCCAAGCCACACACTAAATTGGTGTATGAGACCCCCTTGTTTGTGGGACAATGGACCCACATCCACGCAATGATTTGACTGCTAAGTCTATGAAAACATACATACTCTGCCCCCTCTGGTTTTGAACCTGTGACTTCTTAGGAGGAAACACGTGCTCTTAACCATTAGGCCCACTTAAGTTGTATAACATAAGTCATTTTTAACTATTAAAGTCTCCCAAAGATGCTTTAAAATTTATTATTAGTATTTATTTTTAAATAGAAATTTTAGAATTCTAATTTAATCATCAATAATTATGTGGATAGTAAGATTTAAATTTTATATTTACGTCTCAAACATTAATTGTAGCATACACAAATAAACAATTAAGATTTATCTAGAAAGTAATTATGTTATTTTTGGCATTCTAATTAAGTTAATTAATTAAATAAAATTCTTATATAAACAAGTGTCATTTAATGTGAGTTAGACATGTGGTATTGATAAATCATAATATTATAATAAAGCATATTTACAAATAAAAAAATTCTAAACTAAAATGAAAACATTTTGATCCTAAATTAATATTTATAGACATTTTACAAAAGTATATGTAATTAAATTAATATATAAATTTTTAAAATTAGATAAAACTATAAATTTAATTTTTACTTTTTAATTAACATCTAACATTTTTCATATTTTTATTTAAAAATAAGTTTCTTTACCTTTAAAAAAAATATGATTTTGACTCTACAACAAAACATGATCACAATGAGAGATCTAGCAATTTCTTAATTAATGAAAGGTCGACTTTTGATAAAATACAATATTTCCTTAAATGAATTTATTCATTTCCTTTAAATTTAAATTTTTTTAAATTAAAGTAAAAGGGAAAGGAAAACTTTTTAATGAAAAGTTAAGAGATATTTATTCTCGACATTATAAATTAGGAATTAATTAATATAAATATTTAATAAATATTTAATAATATAAATAATATTTTTTAATTGATAATTAGAAAAAATAAAAAATTAATTAGATAAGAATATTTATTTTCTTAAAGGAATTCGTGAGTTTTAATTTAATTATCAATAATTATTAGATGGATATTAAGAATTTAACCTATACTAAATATTCTAAAATAATTTTAGTAATATTTGCAAATCAAATATTGATATATATTTTTAAAGTAGTCATGTTCTATTTTACTTTTTTGATTAAATTGATTAATTAAAAAATATCATATGAAGAAGTGTTATATGAAATGAGTTATGGTTTTTTGAGCATGTGGTATTGATAAGTAGTGATATTGTCCAATAACAATTTAACAAAGCCTATTTATATGTTAATAATCTTTATAATAAAGTGGAGGTGAACCTTTATGGTTAAGATTTTTGTTTTTTTAATGTATATATGTTTAGCATATAAACTATTTTTTTATCATTAGTAATAATAATAATGATGATGATGATGATGATGTACCATGAAATAAGTGCTTTGATGCATATTATTGATTGATGCCTATAGACATTTACTAGCCATTTCATTTATATAATTGCACTACTTTATATTATATTTATATTAAAATTTTGCTCTTTTTTCATAATTTATTAGTACTTTTGTGGTGAAGACATAGGATTTTTACATCTCATGGGGCCTATATACCTGTCTAGTGGTTGGGATATTTTGAGGTGATTCCACCTCACTATCCACTTCATTTTTCATGACAACTAAGTTCGCAAGGTAAGGTCGATGACTTAGATGACCCCATCATTTCTACATATTTGAGTGCTACAAAAAAAATCCATTGACCCCCATCCTCACCACCTTTTAAAAGTGAATCATTATATGAGATGAGTCTAGGGGAAGATCTAAGATCTTTCTTTGAACCCAAAACCAATTTATCATGCACCGTATTTTTATTGCTATGAGAGGACATAAGTCATTCCTGTTTTGAATCATCTCATGGTCGTCTTGATATGGACACTTTACATGTCACTTCCTAATCCAAAATCATAGGATATGGTATTGACTATAATATTTAAGAGGAAATCCCTCACATCCAAAAGATGGAGGATTCTACTCTAGTTATTTGGTTCACCAACAAATGCATGACTGTGGAATTCATAAGGAAATGGATGAACAAGAACTTCATTGGTGTTCTATATTACTCTTCTTGTAACATGATTATAGCTAGGGAATGGAATGTGAGGATATTTATTCTAATGAGGACCACTGAAAAGCCTCTTTGAACTTGTTTGCATTGTGGTTCAAAATAACTCTATATAAAAATGGCAAGGTAAAATTTAATGCTCATTTGAATAAATTGGAGTATTAGTTTGGATTTGTCTTCCTACCCTTCCAATTATCTTCTGGTCATAAAATGTTCTATGAAAAATTGGTCACATTATAGGCTTGCTACATAAATCCAATTTTTTCTACTTATTTGATGCAGGAGCATCCAACTGAAAGGCTACAGCGAGAATTGATTTCTTCTGCTAGACAGAAGAAGAAGTTTTGAATTCTATTTTACTTTGTTTTAAGTTAATTTGGCTAACACAGCCACTGTAATTTACATATTAAAAGAATAGTTAAATTAGGATTAGTTAAGTATTTAGTTGAATAAATTGTTCTGAAACTGAATGAAAGTTTCTCAACCATATGAGGATTTTGGGAAAGGCATAAAACCAAACCAAACCCGCCATTGTGGGATTCTTCCATTCGTAGAGAGAAAGAGAGTGAAATAAGAGTGAAATAAGTGTGGAATAAGTGCAATAAAGGAGTGAACAGAGAGCAAAAATAAATGTAAAAACCAACCATCTAAGGGCTTGGCTCTGTATATTTCATTTCTAAATTAATTCCAAGTGTTTTGTGATTTGATCAGGCTCTCCATTTTAAACATTCTATTTTATTTCTCTATTGAAATTGAGCATTGCATTTAATCACACAGCACAAAGGTTAATTGGATTTGCAGGAAAAACGAGGCCATATATCTTGCATGAATCTTCTGTCGAATTGAATATCGTATTAATCGTAGAACAGAAGACAATCGGATTTGCAAGCACTGCGAGGACCGTTAGATCCAACAACGATCAATACTGAGAAATCACATTGTAGTTGGGAGGACATCACACATCGCAAACGATAGTGTTTACGGTTAAGAATTCGCAAGTTAAATTATTTAACTTTCGATGCAAAGTGAGTTGGAGAGGGCGTAGCGTGGACTCTCAGATCCAGAAAAGACCAACGACGGATATTGCAGCGCACCGGGAGCGATTTTGCAAATTGCAACATTTAGAAGTTACCGTTAGGGCCGTTTCATGGTAAGTTAAATAATTTGTGATGAGAAGTGGAGAAGACATGTGTCGACAGTGTGCAACGTCGCATATCGCAAGAAATAGAGGTTAGTTGCTAAGTTAACTTTTAAAGTGAGCGAAGTGCGATTGCATGCGATTGGTGGAAGGTGTTGTGGGACCCTCCAGGTAAGCCGCTCTACGTATATGTATTTTTTGGGTTTATGTGTGGTCTATAAAAAATAATTGATGTGATTGCGCATGTATGTATGTTAAGAAATTCCAAAAGTTGAAATCCATTGCGAGGAAGGGAGTTGTGTCGAATCATAAACCACAGTTCTGCGGTGCATTTTGATATTTTTGCAGCTAGTCTGCATCATTTGGTATCAGAGAAAAATCTCTCTAAGTGAAGATGGAAGTAGGAAGAAGAGGTCGGGGAAGAGCTGCAAGGGGAGCAGCAAATGAAGGATTGTGTGAAGAGATTAGAGTGATGTCATAATGTTTGGCAGCAGTGGAAGTAGGAAGGCATAGGGATCCTGAAGGTGGAGATGGCAGTGATGGTGTGACAATGGCACTAACAGACGGGTCAGAGGAAGAGACTCCAGAAATCAAACTACTGAAATCCGTTTTGATGGCTAGCAGCAATCCAAGACCATAGCTCTCCAATTATGATGGCAGTTTGTCCACAGAAGCATTGTTGGACTGGATAAGTGAGTTAGATAAATACTTTGAGTATGAGGAAGTTAGTGAGGATAGGAAAATCAGGTTTGCTGTCACTAATTTGAAAGGACATGCCACATTGTGGTGGGACAATGTGCAGGAAGAAAGGAGAAGACTGAACAAGCCTTTGATCAAGAGATGGGACAGGATGATTGTAAAGATGAACGCAAGTGATAGCCTAAAGATTACCAAATTTCCCTTTACAGACAAGTGCATAATCTGAGACAGAGAACGGTGACTATAAAGGAATACACAAAATAGTTCTATAAAGTGAACTTGAGGGTTGGGTATGTTGAAGATACCCCAAAAAAGACAACAAGATTTGTGAATGGTCTATAGATGGAAATATTAGATGATATTAGCATTATTTCCCCTAAAACTATAGAGGAGTCATATTAGTGTGCTTTGAAGGCAGAAGAAAAGATTACCAGGAAGAAAAATGCAAGAAGAGGATGTGGGTCCGATAGAGGAAGAGGGCAGTCCTTCGACAGAGGTAGCACTGCCAACAGCAATGAAGAGGGAAACAGTTCGAAGACTTCGTGACAGACTGAGAAGGAAGGTAACACTAGAGGTGGAAGGCCATACCAAAGAGGAAGAGGTCATAGCAGAGGCAAAGGAAATGCCTGCTATTGTTACAAGTGTCACAAATGGGGACACAGGTCTTTTGAATGTCCTGAAAAATGAGCAAGCGGGACAGAGGGGAGCCTATGGTGCTCAACCTAATGTAGCAGAGGCACTGCCATAAGAGGTGGAGAATGTGCCTAAAACAGGAGAAGCCTTGGTGTTGAACAAGGTTTTACTAAAACTAGCTAAGGAGGTGGTTGACCTAACACAGAGGAAAGCATTGTTCCGGACTGTGTGCAAGTCACATGGAAAATGCTGCAAATTGATTATAGATAGTAGAAGCACCGATAACCTGGTAGCCATTGAGATGGTGGAAAATTTGGGTTTGAAGAATTCGAAGCACCCGACTCCCTATAAGGTGTAGTGGTTGCAGAAAGGACACCAACTGCTGGTTGATGAGCAGTGTGAGGTGGAGTTTCACATTGGCAAGTACAAAGACAAGGTGACTTACGATATTATGCCTATGGAAATGTGCCATATTCTGCTAGGCGGACCATGGCAATATGACAGAAAGGTCGTCCATGATGGGGAAAATAATTGTTACAGATTTGTGAAGGATGGGATAAGGCATACACTAGTTCCCATGAAAGAAGAAGATACTGCAGAAACTAGTGGGACTAAAACATTGCTGATAGTCAGAAAGGTGTTTCTGCGACAGATTCAGGAGAATGAGGTGAATTACGTAGTTGTTCGAAGGACAAGAACAGTATTGATGCATACGAAAATCATTGATTTGCTTGTGGAAATACAGGACATGCTGCAAGATTTTAGTGATATTGTGGTAGATGATCTACCAGATAAATTACCACCAAAGTGGAGCATTAGTCACCATATTGATTTTATTCCAGAAGCCAGTTTTCCAAACAAGGCTGCTTACCAGACGAGTCTGAAAGAAAATGAGGAGAACAAGAAGCAAGTACAGGAATTATTGGATAAAGGGATGATTCGAGAGAGTTTGAGTCCTTGTGATGTTCTGACCATTTTAGCTCCCAAGAAAGGAGGTGAATGGTGGATGTGCATTGATTCCCAAGCGATAAACAAGATCACTATCAAGTACAGGTTTTCTTTACTTCAGATGGATGATATGCTGGATTTTCTAAGTGGAGTAGCGTACTTTTCAAAGATAGATATGAAAAATGGCTATCACCAGATCAGGATTAGAGAAGGTGACAAATGGAAGATAGCTTTCAAGACCAATGAAGGCTTGTATATATGGTTGTCATTCCATTTGGGCTAAGCAATGCTCCCAACACATTCATGCGTTTGATGAATGAGACGTTGAAAGAATTCATTGGCAAGTTTGTGATCGTATATCTGGATGATATACGTATTTTCAGTAAGACGAAGGAAGAACATTTATGTAAAGCTTATAATTATATTCAAAGAGATTATATCAAATAGTCTTATTATTTATGTTTTATAAGTAGCTATTCTATATTTTTATTTTCAAATTTAATTGGTGAGAAAATATTATTGTTGAGTTACCTCAATCAATATATATTGTTCCATTGATCCATTTATGCAGTGGGTTGTATACGTATTAATGTATAGGTTATATATGTCTATATATGTCTTATCATTGAATTTAAGCAAGTACATTATTCAGTTCTAGACATATACAACCTAGTGTATAAATAAATCAATAACTCAATGTATATTGATTGTCATCCAGTTACTGTTAGACTTGGCTTGTTGAGGCCGTGCAGTGTTTCAAGATCATAATTTTAAAACTATAGTCAATGGGGTTAATTGAAAATACGAATTTCCATTAAAATTTAAAATGTGTATGAAGTTGAAAAAAAAATAGGGTCCAATAAAAAAGATTAATTACTTGGAGAAAGTCAAATTTCAAAATGAAGTTAAATTTCTATGATGAACCATGAAGTTACATTCTAAAAGCCGAGGACGCCAAAAATTTTCAATAAGGTAGACCTTCAATGGGGCCCATTTACCGAAATATTTATGGCAACGATGGATTTCAAACACTAGCCTCAGACATCTAGTGTGGTTGGGACTTCTTTAGGTTTTAAGGTAATTTGATAATGGTGGACACTAATTGCGTTAACACCCAAGGTGATTTAATGAATGAGAGACTAGCCTCCGATGGAGAAATCAATGGTTTCGTTACCCCCTGACCAGTAACTTGGCTATTTGAGTGGGGTTTGATCATTGCCTGCTCGCTAACACTAGTGGACTTTGTGGAGTTATGTGGATTAAGCGAAGTAGCTTATCTAGGTATGGCCAATGGCGGTATTTTTGGATTTAACATTCGCAATAGAGTTAAGGTTTTCAACAAAGTGTTCGTTGAAATCTTAGAAAGAAATATTCATTGGGAATATGGCAATACACACAAAGTGTTTGTCGAAAGTCTCCAGCTAGAGTTGGATCTGGCCATGGAAAGTGTTAGGGACCTAGATCATAAAAAATTTCCAATCTTTGTTTGGTCCATGTCTAGTATGTCCTTTTGTTTTATGGCCACAAAATCAAATGGAGTGGGAGTTTTGGTGGTTAGTATTCAACAATGAACAAGTATTCCTATATGTGAGATGATGCTTCTTTACAAAGAGAGGCAACTTAAGATGGAAAAATAGACTATGGAATTAAGAGGGTTGTCACTATCTCTATAGTGGCATAGTTGTTTGGAAGTGCTCATGAGGGTGAGGTTTTTTCGGTGTCAAAGCCTTTGTCCTTCTAGGAGGCCCTCAAAATAGGACCTTTCTCTTAGCAACCCCAAGCAACTCCTAGGGCATTCTAGGTGAATAAAAATAATAGAAGTGTCGCCTATACACCTATGAAATAATATCTATGGAAATTGACATTAGCAAAGGTTATTTATATCAAATAAAATTAAAAAATGGTGATTAACATTGGACCGAGCCTCTAGATTATGAGAATATTGTGTTTCGGTGCCACATTTGTCTTCAAACTGTCCATTTATAGAATTCTTATCCTATGACAAATTCCATTAAGAAACAACACTTCATATCTTCAAAATCTAAAAGTTGGAAACCTTGTAACCCGCCCAATATGGAGGGTGAGACTTCCTCCATTTTAGATCAAAAGGATGATGATGTAGATGCTAATATGATTATAGGGAAAAATATCAGAGTGTCGCTCCTCATTAGACTTATGGTTTTTCAGTAGGGATCTTAGTACCTCTTACAAACAAGTAATTGGCAAGTCAAGATGTCTGATCAAATTTTTCAAAGTGTGTGCATGATTTGGCCTCTTCTAACATTGACAAGGAATCACCTTCGAGTCTCAACAATAATTTACAAATTACTTTAGGTTGATTAGTCATTTTTAGGTTGGTCCAAGGTTGTGAGAAAAAAAATAAAAAATAATGGCTCTAAAAACTCTTCCCAATTATTAGGTTGGGTTTGTTAAATCTATGATATTCTCCTCTTTTAGTAATATTAAAGCCATAATCTCTTAAATTTTTTAGATAAACAATTACTAGAACAATATTACTATTTTTTTTATATTTTATAATAGAAAATATCAATTAAGTTGGTCCAAAGTTGTGCGAAAAAGGAAAAAAAAGTGGCGCTAAGAACTCTTCCCAATAATTATATGTTGGGTTTGTCAAATCTATTATATTCTCCTCTTTTAGTAATGTTAAATCCAATCCATAGTCTCTCAAAAGTTTTTAGATGAACCATTACTAGAGCAATGCTATTTTTTTGTGATAATTGAAAATATCAATTAAAAGATGGGAAGAATAAGAACCATGACGTCCAACAGATCAGGTCCATATTAATGATGGCCAGCAACGTGTCCAACCTTTTAGATCAAGACTTTAGTGATTGTAGCATAGAGATCTCCCCAAAGATAAACTTCAAGTGGCAGGGGAAATGCTTCTTGTAGTTTCAAAATGTCTACCAATTTAGATGGTAGAGCAGCAAGATACACTTGTTTCCACAGGATATTCTTTGGGTCCTTGACCATAAATATTCTTGCAACCCAATCTCTGTGGAAGTCTTCATACTGATTTATATTGTTGCATTTCAAGTTCATCAGTATCATTTCATTCTTATCTGTAACTGCAAATTCTGCACCACAGAAATGTTCTTGAATTAGTGTTGTCAATGCACCAATCATATTATTCATTGTTGTGCCATCAGGGTTAAACATTATATCACCCTGCTCATCTTTGAGAACTTCTTTCTCCATCTTATCTAACATAGCAGGGGATGATTCTAACTCCCACCATCTAGCCAAAGTACCAGTAAAACACTGGATTAGTGTCTTACATGCTTCAATTTCACTTTTCCCTTCTACACACATCAGTTTATATTCAATAATCATCTGATCAAGCATTTGCCTGATCTGTGATGCAGACAACCCATCAATGTTCCATTCCTTATGACTCCCTTCATGGAAAGTCTCTCTTGGTGGGATCTTTCCTGCACCATACAAGTCAGGAGCTGCATGTCTAGTAAACTGAGGTTCCAAAGGCTCATAAATGGGAAAAGCATGTTTTTCAGAATCTGAAATTTCTAGCGCAGTGGCTATGGTTATCTTTTCAGATTTTTCTTCTGGCTTAGGCTCAGGGGACTGAGACAACTGTGGCACCTCGTTAGGAAAGAGATGAGGAAAATGAGATACTGGGCTTTCTATCTCATTGGGATGGATACTCTTTCCTTTGGTCAAAAATGAAAGCGGAATAGGCTTATTGGTTTTCTTTAAATTTAATCTGTCAAACTTGTCAGACAGACTAGAAACTGACTCCCGAGTGGAAATAGAATGTTCTATAATACAAATTTCCACATCATCAAATCTATCAAAATATTTCTCTGAAATATGTCTAATAACTTGCAAATCACACTGAACTGAATTTAAAACTCTATGTACATCATTTACAGAAACTTGAACAAAATCTATCTGATCCTTAACCAGAGAAGTTTTTGCTACATTTTTCTCCAGACTAGTCAGAGCAATATTAGTCCAATTTATCTGCTCAGACACTTTCTGAATTCTACCTTCTGTCCCCATTGTTGCATTGTCCCTCTGACCCAAAGGATATGCATGTACAGAATTTTTCCCTTCACCAAGGACAATACTTTTGAAAGGAGGGTAGGTAGAATGGGTCTCAATTTTACTGCCATCTGGTGCAGCCCAGGAATGTGAAGAAGAGGCAACTGAATCTGCCATTAAGACCACATCTGATTCCATTTTTGTTTTCCATGAGTAAAATGAAATCCATACTTTCTCTTCTTCCATGTATGCTTTCCACTCTTCAGCCATCTTCATCTTTTCTTCTTTAGGGAAAGCTACAGAAAATGCATCTTCCTGTGGATGGGTAAACAGATCCCAATTTATCATTTGCTTCATCCATTGAGCAGGGATCTGGTGTTTAGGACAACCATCCATCAATGTATAAAACTTGTGGATTTCAGGCACTGATGGTTTCTTGCATCCTGGAGGTAGATCTCTGAACCTACATTCTGGGATCAATTTATCAGCTTGTTCAATATAACCCAATCCATACTTTGGGCTATTTGCAGGTCTCATGTTCATATATATGGAAGTTAGCCTTGGATCTTCTTCTTCTAAGGTAGGCACAAGATGCATCATAAGAACATGCTCTCCATCATGTGGGAATGGAATGTCAGAGCATTTAGGATTAGGACATGGGTTGGTAGAAGACGCAGGAGGGGCTTCACCAGTCCTATTATTATGGTTCTTATCAAGAACTGCATAGGCTAAACTCTGCAAATTGACATGCTGACTACATTGTGGACATTGGACACTCAGGGGTTGATAATTTACAAATTGTGCAAACTCAAATAAAGCAACATGACTACAATTTGAAACAATAGAACTACAACTAGTATCTGTACAATCTGGGGAAATAAATCTGGGGGATTTTTTACATTCTTCCTCAATCCTTCTTCTATCAATGGTTGACCTTCGGGGAAAAGACAGAATAGTAGAGGATTGGTTTTCTGTGATGTTGGCGGAAGTTATTTTCTGTACAGCGAGAGGTTTAGGATTTGGAATAGGGATTAACTGTACACGTTATGAATTTTCTTCTATAGAGCTGACCGACTCTTTTATGGTGATTCTAGTGGCTGCTTTGAGATGCCAGACACCTAATTCACTATATACTTGAGAGGCGGATATTCTGGGCAAAACCCATCTATCTTGGGGCTCGACCTCTTCATAGAGATGATCAGACTCATTTATGACTCTACTGCTACTACTAGCAAACATATCTCTTAATGGGTTTTGTTCAGCTCTATCTTTCTCTTCAAGTTCTCTGAAAGAGACAGACTTCGACATAGATGAATCCATTTGTAAAGAGAGATGGATTAAGTACTGACCTTTTTCTGAACCACGCGACACCGACTTACTGGCTCTGATACCAATTTTCTAGCAGAGGCTTCTCAACAAGCTTGCTTGCTGTTGTCAACCAACAGACTTGGCCTTGCTTAGTTTCTTCTTTGTTCTTTATGTGAACCCAACAGTGAACCCAGACAAACCTACTGAACCTTCACGCAACTAGCGGCCTAACACACGGCTTCCCTCGCCTTCAAACGGCCTTGGCATCCCTCAGTTTTTTCGCGAACTCCGGCGAACTTATGGTGAACTTTCAAGAACAAACAGTGTCTAAGCAGTAATAACACATATGCAGAGTAACAGTACTTAAATGCGGAATTGATAGACAAAATATCTCTCTTTATTGATAGCAGAATGCTTCACAATCAGATTACAGACTTATGGATTCAATACTCTTTATCAGAGATCGACTGTGATGGCTTTTACCGGACTTATGATACTCATAAAGAGCGATCTTTACCGGAGGCTTCCTGGCCGAATCACAGACTCTGTCTCAGAGCTGATTACACACAGACATAAATATACAGACTCAACTCTAATGAACTGGCCACTTTAGGTTCTGATGTATGCCGAGCACATACACCCGCAGGCTTCTCAGTTCTCCTACGGACTGTGAGTCAAGACTCTGTGATGCGAGCAGATCGCAAAGATTGCACAGACACAGAGCAGGGAGCAAAACTCGGACTCAAAACTCAAAACAAAGACTCAAACTCCAAATGTCGATGGTTGCAAATGAGCCTTACCTCTCCTTATATAGAATGGAGAGGGGGACAAGCATTTCTGAAAATCGTCGGATTAATGACACTTGGCAGTAGGATCATCGTTTTCGGGTAACACATAACGTGACATACGCACGGAGATCCGAACTACCGACAAATTTTAGTGCTAGTGGGTGAATGTACACTGTGGATGCCTTACAAGGCCCACGAGGAATCAAAATTATTGATATACAGAGTGGATGCTTTTCAGACAGAGGAAAAGCACACGGGAAAACTCTGTCACAATAGACCCGTGACTAGGTATCATTTATTACACTGGGAAAACCTTTTTTAGTGGGGCCCCCGAGGACCACTTGTACTGGTTGATGCTTCAAAAGGCTATTAACAGTTTGGAGGAACTCAAAGACCACAAGTCCACCATCAGAATTGAAGACCAATTGAGTTCTCCACAAGTTCAGAGACAAATTTCTGAACTCAAAGCAGAATTTGAAAAAACATGCTGTTCTGAAGAGCCGAATGCCTTTTAGCACAGAAAACAACATTGTGTTGAATTTCCCTATAAATAAGGCTATGAGGGAAAACCATGCAAAAGCAGAGCCATCCCCATGTCAGCAGAATATCGACAGCTCTGCCAGAAAGAGATTGATCAGCTTCTAGAAAGAAAGCTGATAAGAGAATCCAGTAGCCCTTGGAACTGCTATGGGTTCTATGTAAACAAAAGAAGTGAGCAAGTTAGGGGTGTTCATATATTGGTAATAAACTACAAACCCCTGAATAATGTTTTAGCAGATGATACATATCCGATCCCGCATAAAGGAGATCTCATGCGGCGGATACATGGAGCCAAAGTATTTTCGAAATTCGATCTCAAGTCTGGCTTCTGGCAAGTTGCAGTAGCAGAAAAGGACAAATGGAAGACAGCATTCAGCTTCCACATGAGCACTATGAATGGAATGTAATGCCATTCGGTTTGAAACATGCACCTTCTAAGTTTCAGAAGGTAATGGATTCTATCTTTACACCGTATGCTGAATGGTTACTTGCCTATATAGATGATTTGCTAATATTTTCTAAAAATCTACAAGACCACTTCAGACACCTAAAAATCTTCATGAAGTTGGTTCAGAAAAATGGTTTGGTTCTGAGTAAGAAGAAGATGGAGCTATGCCAAACCAAGATTAAATTCCTTGGGCACACTATTGAAAATGGACAAATTTCTCTACAAAGTCATGCACTTGAGTTTGCTGACAAGTTTCCTGATGTTATTCTTGATAAAACTCAATTGCAGAGGTTTTTAGGATGCCTAAATTATGTAAGCAGTTTTTATCCATCCTGTGCCATTGACAGGTCTCTGCTCAATCAGAGACTCAGAAAGAATCTGAAGCCTTGGACAGAAGCGCACACTCAAGCAATCAAGGAGATAAAAGCCAAGGTTCGCAATCTCCCTATTCTTTATGTTGCAGATGATAATTCTTTTAAAATTGTTGAAACAGATGCAAGCAACATTGGTTGGGGAGGTGTACTGAAACAAAAGCCGAATGAAAAGAGCCCCAAAGAACAAGAACAGGTAGTACAATTTGTTATGCTCCTATTGAGAAAGAAGTGAAAGCTGCCTGGAATTGCATTAGTAAGTTTTCAATTCATTTGGCTAACAAATATTTCTTACTGAGAACTGATGCAAAAGCATTAGAAAAAGTAATCACTAACGTGATCAAGAGCCTAGAAGATGCAAAGTTTGCAAGGTGGCAGGCTTTGTTTGCATATTTTGATTTTAAAGTTGAACATATTAAAGGCTCTGAAAATAGTCTTCCAGATTTTCTCAGTAGGGAATATATCCAGCATCAAGAACAGATGAATGACCCGAAAGAGGAATTACCCCATGTTATGGTCATCATCACAGAATGGGACCAGGCCAATCAGAGAGAATAGCTCAAGTATATTTCAGATGAAGAATCATGGCCTGTTTATGCAGAAAAATGGAGGCCGACTTGGCAACTCCGAAACACTCAGGTACTGGACGCAAATCTTCAGAGTCACAATGATATCCAGCACTTTGTACCTGAAAGGAGGGTGTACCCAAAAGGAAGTCGATGGATACATGACATGATGTATTCACACAGTATGATTGCTTCTCATGAAGCAGAAAGGTCACTCTCACAAGACTTTTGGGATCTCTCTGTCATATGTATTGGTGGCGGAGATAGATCAAGAGTCTATTACAAGTGGTATGCTATAAACAGAATCAGGAATCCTGGTCAATATACCAGTGGAAAATTCCAAACATGGCCAGAAAACAACCCGAACTTAATTTTTCCTGACACTGTTTATGATTTTGCAGGATACAAAAGATTGTGGTGGGACTTATTAAATAAAGACGGGCGAGAAGAAACCCACTATACCAAGTTGAAGTTTGCTCCTACTTGGATAAATTCAAGAGAGCCCGAAGTACCTTGGTTATCTGACTGGTGGTTTCATTATGGCGTCAGTCCTTTCAGTATGGATCCCAATTTTTATGAAACATATTGTCGTAGATTCTGTACTGATTGTCTTGAAGGACCAGCTGGAGAATGCTTTCATTATCCATGCCAAAAAGTAGGTGAAATTGCAGGACTAGAATTTAAATTAACAAATCCCATTCTAAAGTCCTACATGCAGATGCACTATCAATGGCTCGTGATGACAAAGATCAAGCATCAAATCATCCTCAACAAGCCCATGATTGTCCGACGAATTTACACCAAGGCTTGGGACAATGATTTCTACCATCTCAGATATCCGGGTATCACAATCTTGGATACCCCTGCCGCAAGTACA
Organism: Pinus albicaulis; assembly: GCA_034641835.2. Lineage (NCBI taxonomy): Eukaryota > Viridiplantae > Streptophyta > Pinopsida > Pinales > Pinaceae > Pinus > Pinus albicaulis. Next base: position 1,586,117,261 of record CM076575.1, on the reverse strand, counting down.
AGTGGTCCTCGGGAGCCCCACTAAAAAGGTTTTCCCCGTGTAATAATGATACCTAGTCACGGGTCTATTGTGACAGAGTTTTCTCGTGGGCTTTTCCTCTGTCCGAAAAGCTTCCACTCTGTATATCAATAATTTTGATTCCTCGTAGGGCCTTGTATGCACTCACCCACTATCATCAAAAGTTTTTCGGCAGTTCGGAATCTCCGTGCGGATGTCACGTTATGTGTTACCCGAAAACGATGATCCGAGTGCCAAGTGTCAATAATCCGATGGTTCACAGAAATGCTTGTCCCCCTCTCCATTCTATATAAGGAGGGGTAAGGCTCATTTGCGATCATCGGCATTTGGAGTTTGAGTCTTTTTTTTGAGTTTTGAGTCCGAGTTTTGCTCCCTGCTCTGCGTCTGTGCAATCTTTGCGATCTGCTCGCATCACGGAGTCTTGACTCACAGTCCGTAGGAGAACTAAGAAGCCTGCGGGTGTATGTGCTCGGCATACATCAGAACCTAAAGTGGCCAGTTCATTAGAGTTGAGTCTGTATATTTATGTCTGTGTGTAATCAGCTCTGAGACAGAGTCTGTGATTCGGACAGGAAGCCTCCGGTAAAGATCGCTCTTTATGAGTATCATAAGTCCGGTAAAATCCATCACAGTCGATCTCTGATAAGGAGTATTGAATCCATAAGTCTGTAATCTGATTGTGAAGCATTCTGCTATCAATAAAGAGAGATATTTTGTCTATCAATTCCGCATTTAAGTACTGTTACTCTGCATATGTGTTATTACTGCTTAGACATTGTTTGTTCTTGAAAGTTCGCCATAAGTTCGCCGGAGTTCACGAAAAAACTGAGGGACGCCAAGGCCGTTTGAAGGTGAGGGAAGCCGTGTGTTAGGCCGCTAGTTGCGTGAAGGTTCAGTAGGTTCGTCTGGGTTCACAGTTGGGTTCACATAAAGAACAAAGAAGAAACTAAGCAAGGCCAAGTCTGTTGGTTGACAACAGCAAGCAAGCTTGTTGAGAAGCCTCTACTAGAAATTGGTATCAGACCAGTGATACATATGGACTTTGATATAAGGGGGAAACAAAGAAAACGGGCTTCTCCAAATAAGTATCATGGAAAAACTTGTTACTTAAACATCCACATAATTTTTTCCTTTAAACATTTCTTAACAGAAACAAATTCATGTACTTGTTTGACGAGGAGTGAATTTATTGAAGCATTTTTCTGTTTTTAGTACGTGTTCATTGACATTTCGTTACGACTTATAATAGATTCCTTTAATTAAATAATACACATGATGAAAACCTTCGGTGTGCCTTACTGCGATGAGAAACACTGCTGGGCAATCTCATCTAGGCTTGACATGCAGAACCATCTTTACTCATACCGAGTGCCAGCAAGAGATAATATCTCACTGCCATTCCTTCAACAGCTTCAAATTTGAAGAAACGTAAAAGCACAATAGCAACAATCTTCATTTGCATATATGCAAAATTCTTTCCCAGACAAATACGAGGTCCAGCCTGCAACGATTTCAACGCAGTGTCAGAGGCGCTGTTCTCAGAAGATTAAAAGTCATGGTTAAGCCATATACTTACCTGAAATGCAGTAAACTTGAATGGTGATTCGGGTTGGAAAATCCCATCCTTGAGCCATCTCTCAGGCCTAAACTCCTCCGCATCACTTCCCCAGAGGTAAGTCATTCTTCCCATAGAGTAAGGAACATATAAGGGAAGGATCTTCTGAAAAAAAAAAAAAAAAAAAAGAATCCATCGGGAAGGATATCCTCAGAAGCTGCTTCCTTTTCATCCTACATTTAATTGTTTTCGTCACATATCTTTTGATCCTTAAAATTAACACAAAATGGAAAAGAGGTATACTAGATTCTGCAACATCTAATCTCAGGATAATTATCAATATTCAAATCAAGCTTTTCCAGAAGACAACTAGTCAAGAAATATGATACAGTGTTTTACCATATCCTCACAGGAATTGCAGTAAATGCAATACAATATTCAGTCAAAAGATCGTTGCATGAAGAAAGATGGGGCAGCGTCTTGCAAAGGGAACAGGCGGATATAATCGTATGGTCTCCGATAAAGCTGCATGAAGATAGTGCATCTTGTTAAATTGTGTGTGTGTCAGACTTTCAGAAAACATAACAATGGATTCTTCAATGGTGACATATTCATTCTCCTTCACCACGTCATGAATCTCTTGAACAACCTTTTTCTCAACATCAGGATGCTTGCAAAGCAAATGAAAGAACCAACAAAGGGAAACTGAAGTCGTGTCCCGGGCAGCTACCATTAAATTCAGCATAATATCTCGTAGATACTTGTCAGAGTATTTCTCTGGTTGTTCCTCAGTCAATGCAATGAAACGAGACAGTAGATCTGATTTCACCTGCAAAGGACAATTACAGAGAAATTTCTTGTTTTCTTCCTTGAATGACCTTTAAGACAAAGTCATCCAGCGTTTTAATGTTAGCCTTCAGGGTGGCCTCTGACAGAATATTGAAGTATCTTTTTATCTTCCAAGAAACACGGAAGGAACGAAAAAGCACAGCAGTAAGTGTGTCATCAAAAGCACTTGCAAAAGATGCCACTTCTCCGATGTAATTGGTATTTGATGAGCTGTTGATATCCACCCCAAAGCCCACTTTGCAGAAGCCATCCATTGTTGCTCTCGGCAAGAGACCCTATTCACAGTTATAAATAAGAAAGTATGGTTAGAGTCAATTGCTAGAACTGTATTAACCTAAGAGAGAACAGAAAATGCAATTGTAATTATAAAACATTCACAACGTATGAACTATGTGAAGGATCTAACATGCCTGCATCTCTACTGTTTGGCTTCTTCTAGAAGCTTCCAGTAGAGTTCTGGAAAGTTTCACTGCAGTCTCCCGAAAAACAACACTGCTGAAATCATTCAACACTTTGGTGGAGAATCCGTGACTAGCGAATTTCCTCTGTTGTCTCCACAGCTCCCCATCAACGACGAAAATACCATCCCCGAGAAAGTCTTTGAAAAGTTCCTGGCCGCTCTTTCCCTGTAAAAATTTTCAAAACAAAGAAAAGATAATAATATAAAAACAACAATATTTAGAATACCTAAACCAATCTACACAGCAAAAAGCTGACCTTGACGTAGTTTGCAAAATTAGATCTAAGGATATGCTCCACGTTTGCAGGATCGGTGGTAAAAACTTTGCTGTAGGAAACACTATTTTGTATGTTTTGTGGCGTCTGTGATGATGAAGAATAAAGTCAGGAAAGCGTTTAACATTGATGATGAAACCAACCATCGTTGCAACTACAGGTGGACATAATCCATCCCTGCGCTTGATTTTGAATAAAATGATCGCCATTAACAAATCCAGTGTTAGAGTCGCTGCTGCATACTCCATGCTCCATGCCATTGCTTTATTGAACGATTGATATGAAGTGAAATTGCTATATTATTGGTGCCAATTAAATATCCAAAGGCATCAAACTCTGGTCCCATTGGAGTACCCACATGATCGCGCAGAGTTAAAGGTGTGGGTGGTCAGGACCTTCACACTGAAATTCAATACAACTTTACACCCTGTTGGATGATACTTGCACTGTATGGTTCAGCTCCACCGGCATTGGTGGTCTTGGAGCATTCGTTAATATCATTAATACCAAGTTAATGTGGGGAGACTCACATCATATAACGTGATATTATGCAAGTGTTATGTCTTACTTTACCTACAAGTGATATATCTACAATGTATTATGCAAGTCATATATCTACAATTTAGTTATGTCTTACACTACCTTTTTTTATCGATGAGATGAACACATATGAGTGCTTTCTTATTATGAAATCTTCCATGATGAGAGGTCTCTAGCACGACAGAGGTTGAGTATGATGTTGCTAGCATGGCTAGCTATGAAGTAGGATGAAGAAGTGTTTGAAGAGATGTTTGAGAAAGTTATGAATGTGACATAGATACATAGAGATGACATAGAGAGGTAAAGAATCCCATATATATAGTTGGGACTTAGATACTTTCATATATTTAGATACTGTAGTTGTAGTTGTACGAGACAAGCCTTTGCTTGTGTACGACACCTCCTTGTGAGGGAAGATGATTATGGTATCTTTTTCTGATTTATATGATTATTTATACTCTAACATGATATTTGATTTGATGTCTTGTATGAATAAGAGGAAATTTTTATTGATAAATGATGATTACCTTATATGAGTACGATGATGATCCAGGTGGATATCGGTGGCCACCCACCTATTCCATTTGGACCTACACCATCAATTCTTGCAGCTTTTCACATTCAGCACCACTTACTATTTTTAGCAGGTTTTCCAGTCTTGCACTCCCAGAGCCGTTTTGGGGCCTTAATGATCCAAGTGGATATTGGTGGCCACCCACCTATTCCATTTGAACCCCCACCATCAGTTCGTTCAGTTTTTAAGTTGCAGCACAACTTACTATTTTTAGCAGTTTTTCAGGTCCTGAACTTCCGGAGCTGTTTTAAGGCCCTAACGACGTTTTTTGGGAAAACCGGGAGCAACATGGGTCCATGAACTGATGTTGCTCACATCGAAAGTTGTACTCCTCGGATAGATATTTCTAATGAACTATTGAGCGCATCAAACGGAGATCGGATGCCAAAGTTACGTCCCCGGGAAGTTGAAACACCAACTTACCCAAACGGGAGCCCACAGTTTTGGTGCTTCATCTCCTAGAGTTAGGTTTTTGGACTTTTCAGTTTTTCTATTGTTTCCCAATAATAAATAGGCCCTCGAGTCTCATTGTAACATAGTTCAGAGGTCTGTAGCCACCACATCTCTTCTTAGAGATTCGCTACCAACACCCTAGCTATGTTATTTCCATTATGTCTGTAAGCATATTTCTGTTATTTGATATTAATGAAATGATGCATTATTTCCACTACATCTTTATGTTTATGGTTAGTTATGTATTTTTTGCATTCCTGCATAAATCTGGATCAGTGGTATCAGAGTGGTTTGTTCTTTCTTTATTTTTCTTTTCATGTCCCCAACGCGGTTAGGGTATAAGGAGTTAGGGCTCGATCTAGTTGCAAGATCAACCTCGCAAACCTCGATGACCTCCTATGGCAGAAGAAAAGAAAGACAAGGGAGCAGGAGATCCTATCAAAATATTGCTCGAGGAGGCCCTCGAGAAACAAAGGAACGCGATGATGGATAACTTTGCTCAGATCCTTCAACGACTGCCCACCTACGACGCATCTGCATCCAACAACCACTCTGGAGGCGCCACTCCCTTCAAGGTACAAGTAAACTTTGATATTCCTATTTTTGAAGGCCAAATAGATGTAGACGTTGTAGATAGATGTTTGAATTTGCTGGAAGGGTATTTCTCGGTCCATGATTTCTCTGACCGAGAAAAGATTATTTTTGCACTCCTTAAAGCTGCCCCCCATGTCAAAGACTAGTGGGAAACCTACCATGAGCAAGAGGACGAAGGGGAACCCTTTCTGTTCTCGGCCACACCCACTTGGAATTCGTTGTGAGACAACATCAAGGAACAATATTACCACGTGGGGAGCTATGAGGACAAACACATCCAATGGACCACGCTGCGGCAACAAAGGGATCAAGATGTGCACGAACTCACGAATATGTTCCATACCCTGCGCATAAAGTTGGGTATTAAATATTCAGAGAGAAATTTGGTGCTCAAGTACCGCGGCTGTCTACACAAACACATTCAGGAGGAAATGGAGTTCCTCAACATTACATCGCTTGGCATGGCATATTGCTATGCCACCAAGATTGAGCAGAAATTTAAGCAGAAGAAGCAAGACTTTGGATCTGCGAATCCGAAAGGTGCCCCCGAACCGAAGAACAAGGGGCAAGGTCAAAGCGGTGCTACTTAGAACAACACCACAAATCAAAAGAAGGACACAGGGAAGTGGTGTGAATTTTAGAACAGCCCCACTCACAACACAAACGAGTGTCGGGCCAAACAGTCATTGGTGGCCGACCTAAAGGCACCCGAATCAAATGCATTTTCTGATCCTGAGTCAGAACCAGACAAAGGCAATGACAAAGAGAAGCAGATCATTGATGTGGATCCCAGTGCCATTGTTTCCACCACCAAGATCTAGAGGGAGGACCCAGAGGATCCAGAGGAGGGGGAGCGCCTCTTCCATTCGCAAATGTGGGTGAAGGGTTCTCCACTGCAATTCCTTGTCGATAGCGGAAGCCAAAAGAACCTCGTTTCAGCAGAGGTCGTGAAGCGGCTCGGCCTACCGACCATAGCACACCTACAGCCATATACCATCGCGTGGCTTCACCCAGGGAGAGATATTTTCATCCGCCAACAATGTCGCCTTCCGTACAGCATCAAGCCATTCACAGATGAGGTATTATGTGATGTTGCTCCTCTTGATGTAGCTGATGTATTATTAGGCCAACCATAATTATGGAGGCGACATGCTGTGTATGAGTCTAGGCCTCATGTTGTTATTATTACTTTGGGAAATAAATTATATAGGATACCAGAGGTAGTACCGCCTCCTATCATCTCTTTGACTACTGCAAAACAACGCAGTAAGATTGTTTCCCAAACGAGGAAATTCATTTTCCTTACAACGCGCTCACAGGGAAAGAAGAATATTGTGGCCACAACCTCGAAACAGGGCTCCCCTGCACGGCTGCAACAGATGGACAAATTCATGGAGGAATATGAGGACATTTTCTCCTCACTCACAGAGGTTCCTCTACACTGTCAGGACAAGTACTCCATTGATCTGACCCCCAAGGCATCGCCGCCTGATGTTACCATACCTCCTGCAAATACACCTACAAAATCCAAACATGTACTATCTGAGGCTAATAAAGAAACCAAATTTACTAAATGCATCCAGCATGTCTGCCCACAGGTCCTTGACATCTTCAACAAATCTAATACTCAGTTCAACAGAATTTGCTTCATCTCAGAGAGGATCTCAACGCAATGGGGACCATTGCTTCCTAAGGAGGGAGGAATGATCTAGGTGGATATCGATGGCCACCCACCTATTCCATTTGGACCCACACCATCAATTGTTGCAGCTTTTCACATTTAACACCACTTACTATTTTTAGCAGGTTTTTGAATCCTACACTCCTAGAGCTGTTTTGGGGCCTTAATGATCCAGGTGGATATTGGTGGCCACCCACCTATTCCATTTGAACCCCCACCATCAGTTCGTTTAGTTTTTAAGTTGCAGCACAACTTACTATTTTTAACAATTTTTCGGGTCCTGAACTTCCGAAGCCATTTTAAGGCCTTAAACGACGTTTTTTGGGAAAACGGGGAGCAACATGGGTCCATCGATTGATGTTTCTCACATCGAAAGTTGTACTCCTTGGATAGATCTTTCTAATTATCTATTGAGCGCATCAAACGGAGATCAGATGCCAAAGTTACGTCCCCAAAAAGTTGAAACACCAACTTACCCAAACGGGGGCCCACGGTTTTGGAGCTTCATCTCCTAGAGTTAGATTTTTAGAATTTTCAGTTTTTCCATTGTTTCTCAATAATAAATAGGCCATCGAGCCTCATTGTAACATAGTTCAGAGGTCTATAGCCACCACATCTCTTCTCAAAGATTCGCTACCAGCACCCTAGCTATTTTATTTCCATTATGTCTGTAAGCATATTTATGTTATTTGATATTAATGAAATGACGCATTATTTCTACTGCATCTCTATGTTTATGGTTATTTTTGTATTCTATTACGTTCCTACATAAATCTGGATCAGAAGATATGAGTATGATGAGAGGAACATTGATCGACGACACTGAGCCAAGCTCTTCCTCCCCTTTCCGAGCTCCTAGGATATGAAATTGAGATAAAGGAATCTTGGGGTTGAGGGAACTCTATACAATAGTGTATCACCCCTCTTTGTTAACCATAGGGTTGGAGTATTAGCTCACCCTATCTTGGTATTTTCATAGTATACCCCAGTTGGCATCATAACCATGAGGTGGGCTTGTTTGGATTATCCCTCCCTATCTGGCCAATGATTGAGGAGGCTTGGGGGCGTGAGATCCTTACCTTTGGTAAGTCAAGTATCTCGCCTAAGTTAGTATTATGATGTAAGTGTTCTACCACATGACTATTGAGGGTCGTTGCTAGGAATATTGGTAGGCAATAGGATGGGTTGAGTAGTAGCTCCCTTATATCACCTATTGCTTGATATGAGGTCATGGTAGTAGCTCTCCCATGAGATTATAGGTTGAGTAGTAGCTTCTTGATGTGGTTCTACATTGAGATATGCTCCCTGATGATATGCTCTTCAATGTTGACCCGAGTATTAGCCCGCAGACTGATATTACAAGTAGTAGTGTAGAAAATTTGAATAATTGATATGTTATCCACCGAGATTCTCCTGATCACACACTATTTTATCTTCATGCACAATACAGAATCTCTTCTACCATTGATCATCACATGCGGAAATAAAATCAATTGCATGCACACATTAAAACCATAAACAATCACACATATGAACACAATATTTCATGGGAAAGCTTAACGCTGAAAACCCCAACTATCTGTATATTATACATGTCATGGAGATCACGTAAAAATCATAGTACAAAGCTCTTTGCAAGCTCTCAGCACTACCTCACTTGCTACACACTATCAAGCTAGATCTAGCAAAACTCATGCTCCAACCTTTTGCCACTTGATAGCCAGCCTCTATTGCATTTTCAAAGCTATGGGATGGCTTCATTAAATAGATAACCACCTGGCCTGAACTGCGCAATCCTCATGGGCTTACTCCACCTATCTGTGTGTTGCAAATAGAAACAGTATAGTCACAACTGATAGTTAACCTGCTCTTTCACCTATTCCTGCACTGGTCTCCACTGAAACTGTCCATGCACTGAAGTTAACTGATGCATTCTTTAGTTGATTTATGAGTATATAATTAGTGAATTAATTAACTAATTAATTCACACCACTCTCACTAATTGTATCTATTAGTTAACTTGGATACAAAAAACTCAACTATGTTTAGATTAGTTAAACTGAATACAACTCCACTAACTTCCTCAATCAACTCCACCAAACTATGTCACATGAGTTCTAACTGAAGTCTCCATGCAATAGCTTCACTTAAACCCTACGAAAATCATAATTCCTTCTGTCAACTGCATGTGCCACTTCTAGGCATCAAACTGAAGTGCTCCAAGAGAATAAGATAATGTTTAGAGTCTAAATATTATTAAGAGCTAATAATATTTGACATCCCTATTTTTAGACTAGCAATCTAAAAATAGATTCCGCCCAATATGTCTAAAAATAGAAGTCCATCTATTTTTCCAACTTGACCAACCCTCCACAAATAGCATCCTGCAACTCATAGAACATGATCCATATGTCTAAAAATAGACTTTGCGCCAAAAATAGCCTGCGGGCCCACTTAGTGAAGGCGACTCTTTTCCACTAAGCTCATCATCTTGTTGCAATCTCAACACTCCCTCTCAACAAGATATGGATTATCTGCAACCCCTATCCTGCCCCTGTGGTATTCGAATTTTCTCCTGGTGAGCGCCTTCGTCAAGATATCAGCATCCTGATCCTTCGTAGGAATGTATGAAAGTAACATGATCCTCCGCTGCACACAATCTCTGATATGATGATACCAATCCGTGAAGCCATGCCGCCTCAACTCATCCTCCTGTCTGTACCATGATCCATATCCCGATGTGCCTCTGAGATATCTCAATACATGCTTCCCCACCTTCCAAAAGAGCTTGGTAGGCTTAACCATAGCTTGTGAAAGTTGGTTAACAGCATAGCATATGTCGGGTGTATTGACCAGATACATAAGTGACCCCACCAACTGTCGATAAACAGTGGCATCCACTACCTCCGCCGAAGTATCATCCTCCTTCCTCCAACCACCAGGAAGAGGAGTATCAACAAGCAAGCCATGCATGTTGAACTTCTCTAGTATCTCCAGAGCATACTTACTGCAGAAACAAATAGTCCACCAACACCGCCTTGTAAATTTCCAAATCCGGGGAAATAATGAAGGAGGCCCAAGTCCTTCATCTCAAACTCCTTTGCCAAGATCATCCTTGCATGAGGTGTATCAACGAGTTCATCACACAGCTAAAAATCAAATCATCTGTAAAGTACAATGAAATTGACAAACTTCCCTCCACAGTCTGGAATGGGTTTGGATTTTGCCTCACTCTTGGAGAATCCAAGTCCGGTGAAATAACTGTCTATCTGTGTGTACCAAGCACGAGGTGCTTGTTTCAACCCATACAGCGCTCTCTTGAGCCTGCACACATGCGACTCGCTGCTGAAGATCTCAAAACCTTCGAGCTACTCTATGTACACCTCCTCCTCAATGACTCCGTTGAGGAACGCAGTCTTCACATCCATCTGATGAATGTGCCACCCCATCTGCGCTGAGAGAGCAAGAATTGTCCGTATGGAAGAATACCTTGCGACAGGTGCAAAGGTCTCCTCATAATCGATCCCCTCTATCTGTGAAAAGCCTCGGGCAACAAATCTTGCCTTATACTTCTCCACACTTCCGTCAGCTGCTTGCTTCACTTTGTAGATCCATCTCGATCCCACCACTGATTTCCCCTTCGGCCTTGGGACAATCTCCCATGCACTGTTTCTGACAATCGAATCATACTCTTCCACCATGGCATCTACCTATGCGGGGTCCTCCACAACTTCCTCGAAAGAGGATGGCTTTGTCACGATACACTTGCTCACAAGAGCCATGTATCCAGTATACCGGTCAGGTGACTGTCTCTGTCTGCGCTGTGATGTAGGTGCTCCTACAACCTTCTCTGCATCTTGAGCCAATCGCTCAGCTTTTGTAGTGCGCTTCCGCCCTCTGATGGTTGGCGCTGCATGAGTGGTCTCTTCCACTCCATGAACTTCCTCTTGTGGCTGATCCACATCCTGAAGCTCATCCTTAGGAACTAATAGCTCCTCATCTGCATGCAAGTGTGGCTCCCTCTCAAGCGAACACTTCATGGCTTTCTCCTCCTGAAATTTTATATCCTGTCGCACAACAGTCTTGCGACTGTCTGGAAAATACACACGATAGTTGTGGGGCATATTAGTGTACCCCACAAATATCCCAACCTCCGCAGTCGGCTCCAGCTTCTTCCTGGCATCCTTCGTCACATGAATGTAAACAGGTGAACCAAAAATCCTCAAATGGGAAATATCAGGCCTCTTACCAGAAAACGCCTCCTTGGGTGTACTCATGCCAAGTATCCTGTGAGGACAACGGTTCTACACATATATTGCAGTATTGCATGCCTCCGCCCACAAGTGAATGGGTAGGCCCTGATCATGCAACATCGCCCGTGCAGCACCCACGATCGTTCTGTTCTTCCGCTCAGCAACCCCGTTCTGCTGTGGGTTATGAGGTGCTATGAGCTCTCTTAGAATTCCTTCTGCGCTGCGAAAGTCCTTGAATTCGCCAGAGATGAATTCACCACCATTGTCACTCCTTAGAGCCTTCACCTGCTTCCCCGATTCTTTCTCAACCAGTGCCTTGAACTCACATAACTTTGAGTATGTCTCGCTCTTCTTCTGCATGAAGAAGATCCAACACTTACGAGAAAAATCATAAAAAAATATCACATAATACCTGTGCTTTGCTGTCGAAGCTACTGAGAAAGGTCCACACACGTCTGTGTGAATTCTCTCAAGGATCGTCGTGGCGCGACTATCCTTCTCGTGAAAGGTGGCTTTCACAAATTTTCCCAAGGTACACCCCTTGCACTGATCTGACTGCGTAAGAGTGCCTTTAGGAAGCCCAGTAGAAATCTGTTGCAGTATCTTCAAAGCTCCATGGTGAAGGTGGCCCAATCTCCGGTGCCACAACTCGCCATCATCCCGACTCACCACTCCTTCTGCCTTGCCTGCCATTGCTACGCAGCCATCTACCTGTAATTGATAAAGGTTCTCAACTCGAACCCCTATCCTCCGGGTCTCACCATTTTCCTTACTGCGCAAGAAAGCCTTTCCCTCGCTAAAGACAACATCATATCCCTTGTCTTCTAAAATCACCACAGAGATAAGATTCTTCTTCAATCCTAGAACATGCATCACTTCCTTCAATATGAAGGGCTTACCAGACTCCCTCTCAAAGGAAATGGTATTGATACCGGTCGCACTGTATCTACCATCATCGCCCATCTCGATGTGCACTCCAAGATCTTTCTCATCCATATCAGTAAACAAATCTCGATCTCCTATCATGTGAAAAGACGCACCACTGTCAAGAAACCACACTGATCCCATCATACTTGAAACCAAGCATGCAATCAGCGAAAAATCCAGCTCAAAATGCGAGGCTAAGGCCTCTCCAACTGTAGTTCTAGCAGCCTGCTTATTTTTCTTCTTCTGTGGACAATTTGTGGCATAATGTCCGTGTTGGTGACAGTGAAAGCACTTCACCTTGGACATGTCCTGCTTCTTGCCTTTCGCATCGGAATGAGAAGCTTTCTTGCTCTTCCCCTTCTTTTCTTTGGCAGCCAAAGCGCAATTCTCTTCATCAGATGCCTTTGATGAATATCCGTCCCTGGTACTTCACCTTATCTCCTCTTGCACAAGATCCGACCAAAGTCGCTCACATCCTGGCAATTTCTCCCAACCATTGACAGAGTCCTGATAGGAATGCCAACTCTTCGAAAGCCCAAGGAGAGCCAAGCTCACCAATTCCTCATCATCTACAGTCACCCCCACACTTCCCAGCTCATCCCTGCATTGGATGAACTTCATGAGGTACTTGGGCATACTGTCTCCTTTCTCCATCTTTATGTTTCTGAGTTTATCCTTGAGCGCCAACTTCCTCTGGTCGCTCTTGCTTTGGAATAAATCTGTCAAGGCTTTCCACATCAAGAATGGAGAAGCCTTACCATGCAGGCTGGACACTATGTGATCCTTCACGCCCTCCAACAAAATCCTTCGACACTTTGCTGTCTTCTTTTGCCATGCGTCAAGTATGACAGCATCACTAGAAGTAGGTTTTGGAATTTCTGCATCTATGAACTCCTTCAACCCATTGTCATCCAGCACCGCCTCCATCCTGTCCTTCCATACAATATAATTCGAGCTGCCCTCAAGGGCATACTCCAATCGCAATCCGTTGAAAGACATCTCAACTTCGACACCAAGAAAACACTACTGCAAATTCGATTTCCACCAGCACAAAACTCAACCGCTTCAATGTTTTGCTCTTGTCTGAGCATCAATAATGTTCCAATACTATGTAGAAAATTTGAATAACTGGAGAGCAGTATTCACCGAGATTCTTCCCATCACACACTATTTTAGCTTCATGCATAATACAAAATCTCTTCTACCATCGATCATCACATGTGGAAATAAAATCAATTGCACGCATACATTAAAATCACAAACAATCACACATATGAACACAGTATTTAATGGGAAAGCTTAAAGCTGAAAACCCCAACTATTTGTATATTATACATGTCATGGAGATCATGTAACAATCATAGTACAAAGCTCTTTGCAAGCTCTCAGCACTACCTCACTTGCTACACACTATCAAGCTAGATCTAGCAAAACTCATGCTCCAACCTTTTGCCACTTGATAGCAAGCCTCTATTGCGTTTTCAAAGCTATGGGATGGCTTCATTAAATAGATAACCACCCGGCCTGAACTGCGCAATCCTCATGGACTTACTCCACCTATTTGTGTGTTGAAAATAGCAACAGTATAGTCACAACTGATAGTTAACCTGCTCTTTCACCTATTCCTGCACTGGTCTCCACTGAAACTGTCCATGCATTGAAGTTAACTGATGTATTCTTTAGTTGATTAATGAGTATATAATTAGTGAATTAATTAATAATTAATTCACACCACTCTCACTAATTGTATCTATTAGTTAACTTGGATACAAAAAGCTCAACTATGTTTAGATTAGTTAAACTGAACACAACTCCACTAACTTCCTCAATCAACTCCACCAAACTCTGTCACATGAGTTCTAACTGAAGTCTCCATGCAATAGCTTCACTTAAACCCTAGGAAAAGCGTAATTCCTTCTGTCAGCTGCATGTGCCACTTCTAGGCATCAAACCGAAGTGCTCCGAGAGAATAAGATAATGTGTAGAGTCTAAATATTATTAAGAGCTAATAATATTTGACATCCCTATTTTTAGACTGGCAATCTAAAAATAGATTCCGCCCAGTATGTCTAAAAATAGAAGTCCATCTATTTTTCCCAACTTGACCAACCATCCACAAATAGCATCCTGCAACTCATAGAACATGATCCATATGTCTAAAAATAGACATAGTCTAAAAATAGACTTTGCGCCAAAAATAGCATGCGGGCCCACTTAGTGAAGGCGACTCCTTTCCACTAAGCTCGTCATCTTGTTGCAATCTCAACAGGTAGCTCATTAACAGATATTATGGGTAGTAGCCCAATGAAATTTCTGGGTAATAGCCCGTTGACAGAGATTCTAGGTAGTAGCCCGATGACATTTAAAGGTAGTAACCCGATGGCATTTCCAAGTAGTATCCTAATGACATATTTCTGGGTAGTAGCCCGCTTACAGATATTCCAAGTAGTAGCACGTTGACAGATATTTTGAGTAATATCCCGCTAATAGATATTTTGGGTAGTAGCTCTTTGATATAGATTTCGGGTTGTAGCTCGATGAATAGAGGGGGGTAGCTTAATCTCCCCTCCAGTAACATATTCTTCTTCTTTTAGATTCAATAATATTCAACATATGAGTAGGAACAATCAAGAGATAAGCATGAATAAGAAAGAGATGTACATTGATGATTCAAGATGATGAGATACTTGAGATGGGACCTATGTCATGTTGATCAATGGTCATATATTGGCAAGTGGAATTCTCCATAGTTGAGAGAGAGTGTTTAAATTATGCAACTGCGATCAAATTATACTTTGGACATCTAATATAATGAAGATCATAAGTGGAATAGATTCTTCTTTTTGAGAGGACCAAATCGACCTAAAGATCGACTCATTTGGACAAGTAGAAGTTGGATTTTGAATTTATGTACCCATTCATATATATTAGACTAGGTCGGCCCTATGCAAATGTACCAATGGACAGGTCGGCCTCAACATCAAGTGGACCCTCATCGAAGAATATAACTAGAAGAGATCTCAAGCTCATTTTGACACATTGATCAAGCCATATTCTCTTCTCTTCTATTGTCTTGGTTCACATAGGTCTGACGAAGAAAGTTTTCACAAGGGTACAAAACTACAGGGTTGAAGACTACACAAATCTAGGGTTTCTATTTTTCAGACGCTGGCACAAAATTGGGAAATTTCGTCCCTGGATGCACGCACAGAGTGGTCAAAGGTGCGTCCGGGAAGCCTTGGACGCTCGCACAATAACCTGAAGGTAGCATCAAGGGTTTCTGAAGCAGATTAGGCAGTCTAGTCCCCAGACGCATGCACATAATGATCAAGGGTGTGTCCGGGAAGCCTTAGACTCTTGCACAGTAGCTTGAAGCGTGCCTCCGGGGGTTTGAGGAAAATTTGAGTATAGTTGTCCCTGGACGCAGGCACAAAGTTCACCAGGGAGCTTGCAAGACTTCCATAAGCTCTCGCACAAGTCCTCCTCCATGCGTCTAGGACTAAAATATAAAACTTCAGTACTTCGAAGATTCCACCCAATGACAACATTGTTCAGCAGTAGGCTACAAACAATGAAAATACGTTACAACCCTCAGAATCATGGTTTTGAATACAAGCATGTTTACTTTAATTTCATATGTGTTCTAGTCATTGTGTAAATATGGATGATTGTACTCTCTTTTGTTGAATCATTTGATGACAATCTATAAGAAGAGGAATTTGCAAGGGTTTTCCCCATAGTGGGTTTTTCCTTGCTCTCCGACCAATCTTGGTGTCTCTATACGTGCACGTTCTTCTTCTATTGTTCCTTTATGTTTTGTTGCATTTATGATGATGATATTGTTCTTTCTACATAGTTGCATATGTTTATGAATAATCATGTAAATCTAAATAATTTCATGATGTTAAGGGGTGAAATTAATTTGTTAATGAATAAATGCAATTATCAAAGCAAAGAACAATATAGCCATTTGAAAATTTAACATGAATAACACTAACCGAAATAAAACCAGAATTCAAAATGCTTTTACCACCCAAACACCTAAGGAAAAGAATATTTGTCCACCAGTAAACCTCTAGACGTACCCACTCCCCAAATGCATATAAATGGTTCATGCTACAATGCCTGTCACTAGACCATTCCTCTACCTTGACACACCTAGTAGAACTACAAATTATAAGTATGTAACAAAACACTGCAAAAAGAATTGTTAAACTAGGAGTTTTATACCTAGTATGTATCACCCAAAATTTCTCCCAGAATGAGTCTTGAGCACTTCTGATAGTGATATAGCATGGTGGTTCCCTAAGGTGAATCCTACTGCTCAACACAATGCTAAATATCTCTATTCCTAGGCTCTAAAACTCTTGTGTGCCCTGGTTTGTATAGCCAATTATGTCCCTAAGCTAATACAAGGACTCTTCCTCTCAAAGAACTCTATACCACACAACACACGCACCAATAGACTAACAAATGTCCTTCCACGTATTTTCACTAGGATCTCAATTGTTGTCGAACATATCACCAATATTGCCTTGGTACATGTACGATATGACCATCGTAAATGCAATTAAATGACCTCCTATTATGTCCTAGATCATCATATGGGTCTACATGGCTCCCACCTGTTGTTTGTAATCTCACCTAATATCAAGAAGGAGAGGTAGGGTGGCAATCCCACTGCACACTCTTGAATGCTTATCGTTCTGTCATCCCCATTGTGGTTCATTTGAAATAAATTAATTAAAAGATAATAGATAGTTTTCATACAACTCTTAACCCTTGATATGTATATACTACTATGAATAGTCTAGCGTATTCAAGAGAGGTCCAATCTCCACCATAAACATAATTATTATTAGTCATTAAATTAAAATTCTAGAAGACCTATTCTAAAGTACAAATACCTATCAACATAATTAAATGATTGGTAAACACCAATCAGAATAAATTCATAATAAGCATCAAAACACTCATTTTATGAAACATCTGAGAGTGCTAAAATTAAAAAAATTAAAAAATCTAGCTAAATTATAACTATATTTTAAATGATAATTATTATTATTAACTATAAAATAATTAATATATAAGTTAAACACACACACACACACACATAAACCAACCTAGACCCATCTTAAATCAGGATATACCAAGTCTATGAAAGGATCAAAAGTCTTTTCATTCCAAAAGATGTTTGTACCTGAAGAGATTTGATCCCTCCTCAAGCTTGGTAGATCGTGATTTGTGATTTAGGATGGATCTAGGATAGTTTTATTTTTAAAATGAAAATAAAATGAAAATTTTTATTAATATAAATTTATTTATTATTTTATTAATTTTAATCAAATTATTTTAAGATTTGTGAGTGTAGCCCACAGGGGTTTGGTTCGACGGTGAAGAGTGTGTTGTCAAAGCACTCGTGATGAAAAGGTCACTAGTTCCAATCCTCCAATGGGAAAAAAATCCAACCATGATAAGGGCTGGTTTGGTCGAGGCCAGGTACGATCCCCGGGTGATTTTGACGGCTTAGATGCCCCTTGGTCATGGTTTCTCAAACCATAGGTTTGACATGATGTCATCTAAGGAACCACACTACCAAGAAAAAAAAAAAAAATGTGAGTGTATATTTCCAATTTGTAATCCTGTTGATATAAGTTTCGGTATATGTTATGTGTGCAAGTT
Source organism: Pinus albicaulis (assembly GCA_034641835.2). Taxonomy (NCBI): domain Eukaryota; kingdom Viridiplantae; phylum Streptophyta; class Pinopsida; order Pinales; family Pinaceae; genus Pinus; species Pinus albicaulis. Next base: position 1,586,099,400 of record CM076575.1, on the reverse strand, counting down.
CACTAAATATTTTGAGTTGTCTCACCACCCACTACCACCCACAAAGCATAGGACATCATTAATTAAAAATTAATTGGAAAAAGTATAAAATAATTTAATTTAATTTCATAAAATTTAAATTTCAAAATTTATGAACTTACATTTGATTAAAATTAAATCCCATATTACAAATAAATTTAAACAATGGAAAAAGTTATGAAATGTAAATTCAATTCAACAATGAAAATGTTGATGGAGATGGTTTTGGAATACACTTTCAACATTATTCCAAATTTTATTTATCATTTTTTTTCACTATATAAATTTATATTTATTATTTTAATCGAATTATTTTGAATCAAAATATATTTATAAATTTAAATAATAGTTAATTCATATATATATATATATATATATATATATATATATATATATATATAATAACTTAGCTTCTCCTCTTGCCATTTTAATTCCATAAAATTTAAATTTCAAATTAAAAATTAATTGGAACTAAATCTCATATTAAAAACAAGTTTAAACAATGGAAAAAGTTATAAAAATAAATTCGTTTAAGAAAATGAAAATGTTACTTGAGATGATTTTGGAATAGACATTTGTCATTATTCTATTTTTTATCATTATTTTTCATTGTATAATGTTGTCTTCAAAGTTTTCATTTAGACTCACAAAAAAAACCTATTCTCATCATTTTTAAATTTTATTTTCATGATATATACATTATATGCAAAATGAAACTCTAAAACCAACTAATTTTGATTTTTTTCAAAATGATAGCCATCAAATATCATACTAGACACACTCATGAGCACACAAAGAAATAGAATTCATGCTTCATCTTACACAAAAAAAAAAAAAAAAAAAAAAGAAAGAAAAGAGTTAACTTATATGAAATTGTAATCCTTTAAATACGTTATGCTAGAGAAGAATATCATGAGAAAAACCACCCTTTAAGAATATTATGAGAGACCATGGATTATCAAAACCATTAAAGGTAATTGAACTAATTTATCTTAATTTTATTTTAATTATTAACTTCATATTTTATTTTTATTTTATTTTTAAATTTAAATTTAATTTTACTTTTATGTTTATGTAATTTGATCTAGTCAAAATGTTTGACACTTTAGGATAGCATAGGACATTACAACATCTCTTCCATATAAAATTAAAAAGCCCATATCAACATAATAAGCATTGAACAAAATTCTTAACTAGGGAAATTTACTCCTACTTTATCATCGAAATTCTTATTAATCTCTTCCAAAAAAACTCACACAATCTATTTACTTTTGATTATCTATTAATTAAAATTCAACCAATACATTTTATAATATTTAACTTTTATATATATATATATAAGTAATCTTGCAATAAGTTAATAGGGCTTATTTCCGCAAGAACAACATAACTCTCCATGATTAGTTCTTTTCGCCTAATTCTGTACAACCTCAAATGGATTTATATCCAGTTCTCCACGGTAGATAGCGGCAACTGGAAGCAGTTGCTATCTTCGTTTGTGTCTTCTTTCTCTTTCATTATAACAAACTTGAAAAAGACTACCCGACTTTACCTTATTCATCTCACTTTTCCTGGCTTTAACTTTTTTTCTTTTTTCGCCATTTCTCTTTTTTCCAGTTAACTCGATACAATTTTTCTTCATCTTACAATGAAGTCTCGTTATAAAATAAAATGGAAATTAACATATAATCATTTAAAAATCATTAAATTAAAGACTATCTCCCTCGCCCATCATTTACACTTCAAATAATAAAGTGATATAGCATAATTATATATATATAAGGATAAGAAGACAAATTCCAAATGGTTTCCTCCTACTTAAAACTTAACATTTGATCAAACTTGTAAAAATATCGATAACATTTGATCAAACTTGTAAAAATATCTGTAATTAATCTATATTGAATAATGAAATTTGAGATTTTTATCTAACTTTTCCATTATAGATATTTGGGGATTGTTTTAATCTTAAAAACAAAAATCTCAATCATAAATTTAAATATAGAAGACCATTAAATATAAATTTAAATATAGAAGACCATTAAATATAAATGTTGTATACCATCTTAATTTCTGAGGTTGGCATAAGGATGCCGAATCCTAACTTGACCATTGGGTAATAAAGGAGGAAATCATCTTGGAGAATAAGGATGATATTAAAAACACTATCACTCCCAAATTTAAGGATAAGCTATAGGATGATAAGAAGTTAGAGAGAAAAAGGAAGCTAAAATATTATAAGGAGTTCATCAACTCGACTTTTGATAACCTGAATTATCTTATTGTCTTTACCAGTGCTAAGAAAAAATGAGCATTGCAAAGATAAGAACTAATTCTCATGAGCTTCTGAGTGAAACAATACATTGGTGTATCCCCAAAACACCTTGGCACAAAAAAAATCCCCTCCTTTGTGATACTGAGAGTGTTGAAAATGAAAATTACTTTATTTTGGATTACATTTGTTCTCTTTTTCAAAACATTTTTCATACTACCAACCTTCTTGACTTGCTAAGTCAACAAAACTACAATGATCTTAGAACTTTCCTCTCCCTTCTTTTTGATCATACAAATAAACAATTAAAAAGCTAAAGTTAATTGCTTACCTTCTTAAGGTACCATGAACCATATTTATCTTTGCGGAAGTTAACCATCATCATCATCATCATGTATTGTAATAAATTATACTTACATATTAGGAATATATGTGCTAAAGTGGAGGAAAATCTCCATGGTTAAGAATCTTGTTTAGTTTTTTTTATAATCTAAAATAAAGTGACAATTTAATTAATTTTTTTTTAAATTAATTCACATCATCATGTATTGTAATAAATTATACTTACATATTAGGAATATATGTGCTAAAGTGGAGGAAAATCTCCATGGTTAAGAATCTTGTTTAGTTTTTTTATAATCTAAAATAAAGTGACAATTTAATTAATTTTTTTTTTTAAATTAATTCAGCAAGTTGAGACATATCATGAAATTTTTTTTATGTTTGTTATGGATTGAAGAGGTTACTAACCATTTAATTTATATGGTTGTCCTAATTTTAGTAGTATTCATAAATCAAAAGTTCATATTTATTTCAAAAGTTTTTATACCATATTTTCCCTTCTAATCAAATTGAATAATTTTAAAAAATGGTGATGTTAACCTATGTTATGTGAATAGGAGTTGATTTTCAAAACTAGTTATACCTTTCTCACATTTTAATGAAATTGATTAATTAAAAAAATGTTATATCAACATGTGCCATATGAATATGAGTTATGTTTTTTTGGGCATGTGGTATTAGTAAGACATGATATTGGCCCATGGTATTGTAACAAAATCTATTTACAATTTAAGAATCTCCATGGTAATGTAAGAGTGAATCTCCATGGTTAAGAATCTTGTTGCATGTTTTTTAAATGTAAATATGTTTAATTCATCTATTAATTAGTCTAATATGGTAGAGATGTTGTAATGTCCTACAAATATTTTGACTCAATCAAATTACATAAAAATAAAATCAATAATTATATTTATAATCAATAATTAAACCAACTTAGATCCATCTTGACTCTATATCTATTGATCACATATGCAAACCCTTTTTAGAGGGAAAATATATTTAATCTCTATGAAGGCTTAATATGGATCTAAGTTGGTTTAAAATAAATTTAGAATTTTTTTTTTATAGCCTTTTAAAATCTGGGTAATGTGATTGATATCATAAGTTAATTTTTTTATGTATATTCATGTTTACCAACTATTTATAGTGGTTGGATTAGTGTTTTATTTGATTGATCAAACTTAATCCTAATAATAATAATTATTATTTTAATCTTAATAATAAAATGTATTGGCCACATGCTAGGGGTGGCATTGTGGTTCACCTAGAGATTATAGTGGTAGCAGTTGAATTCAACCCTCTATCACAAGAATATGAAACTAGCCCATTACCTAATTAGAATTGAATTGTGTTAAAATTAAAATTTTACTATTTTTAGAATTTGTAATTAATAATATATTTTATTTTTAAACTATAAATGTTTAAATTGAATTTAAAATCAAATTCCATTATTTTACTTTTATATATATATATATATATATATATATATATATATATATATATATATATATATATATATATAATAGTAATCTAACCATATAAATTAAACAGTTGGTAAATATGGATATACGTAATAATAATAAAATAAAATAAAAATAAAAAAATAACTTAATAAATTATAAATTTATTTTAAACCAATTTAGATCCATCTTTTATATATATATATATATATATATAAACAACTTTAAAAATAAAATAAAATAAGGAAATTTGATTTCTAATCTAATTTAAACATTTACAGATTAAAAACAAAATATATTATTAATTACACATTATAATAATAATAAAATTTTAAGTTTAATAATTTTAACTAGGTAATGGACTAGTTTTATATATATAGATTTGAATTCAATTGCTACCACTATAATCTCTAGATGAACCATGATACTACTCTTAATATGGAGTCAATATATTTTATTATTAAAATTAAAATAATTATTATTTTATTTTATTATTAATAATATATATTATTATAAATATTATATGTTATTATTATTATTTTAAATAACATTTTTATTAAATTTATGAAAAAATAAATAAACAAATTCAATTATTTATGAACTATTTCTAAAGAGCATATAAAAATCGGAACTCATAAGAAGCCCTAGGCCATTCCTATAATAAAGAAATATCATCTTATATACCAACCTTGATTAAAGAGAGTTAATCGAATAGTTCATTATTTAGCATTACAACAACACTAAGTAGCATAGAACTTTAAAAAAACCTTGAATGATCAATGGAATAAAAAAGTTCAAAAGCAACCATCCCACTTTATGTAAAAGATTTAAAACATAAAAGTTAAAGCCTAAGGACCCTAAATTCCTATATTCATTAATGATATGTTATGCTCTAATTGGATCTATGAGTACAAGAATTACTTAAGGAGACTTTGCATTCATAGGATTGTCTAAAGAGAATTTTTTGAAATTAAAGAAATAAAACATAAAAAATGAAGTTGGAAGACCTTAAATTCCTATATTCATTAATGATATTTTATGCTCTAATTGGATCTATGATTTGATCTATGAGTACAATTATTATATAAGGAGACTCCATGCTTAATGTCATTATTGTATCGAATGATTGATTTGTAATGAAATTGCTATGGTCCAATTAAATATATAAAGGCATGGAGCACTCGTCAATAAGTTAATGTGGGAAGACTCAAATCATAGGTGAGAATATGCGAGAGTGACATCATAAGTGATGTTATACTAATTTGAGATATTCGTATAATATATAATTACTGTAGGTAGAGTTAAATTTTATGAAAACTTTAAGATTGAAATATACAAATTTTTAATACAAATATTATTATTTTAAATTTAATTTATTAATATTAAAAATACACCATTAACTCCATTATAAGTATTATCAATATCACTTGTTAACTCGTATTTATTAATATTAAAAATACACATTTATTCCATTATAGATATCATTTGTTAGGGCCAACGCACGTAACTATGAATATCGGACACACACCACGAATGGACATAAAATATTAGGCTAGTATAACACGATCACTTTTCAACCATGTAAGTTTTCATTATATAACTAAAAATAAAGTAATCAATGTGGAAATATAATTGTGTATAGGGTTAGAATAAAAATTGAGGAGTATTATTAAGTTATTTTGTGATGTGATGTGAAGGTTATTAGTTTAATTTTTTTTTTAAAGTTAGCTATGTTAAAGGTTAATGTGGTTTAGTCTGATATTTTGACAACTTAAATACTTATGAGTAACAATTTCTCAAACCAAAAATTAAACAACTTACAAACAAAAAAAATAAGACATATACATAATATTAGACACATATCATATAAGTCATTTTTAACTATTGAAAGTCCCCTAGAGATGCTTTAGAATTTATTATTATTCTTATTAGTGTATTTATTTTAAAATAGAAATTTTAGAATTCTAATTTAATCATTAATAATTATTAGGTGGATAGTAAGATTTAAACTCTATATAATATCTCAAACATTAACTGTAACATACAAAAATAAAAAATTAAGATTTATCTCTAAAATAATTATGTTGTTTTTGTCATTCTAATTAATTTAATTAATTAAATAAAAATTTTATATAAATAAGTATTATTTAATGTGAATTAGACATGTGTTATTGATAAATCATAGTATTGTAATAAAACTTATTTACAAATAAAAAATCTCTAAAATAAAATAGAAGCATTTTGATGTTTGAAAACCATAAAATTTATATAATTAAATTAATATATATATTAAAAAAAATGGCTTTTTCATTAAAATTCAACATTTTTCATATTTTTATTTAAAAGTAAGTTTATTTACATTTAAAAAAAAATGGTTTCGACTTTACATCACAACACAATGAGAGATATAGAATTTTCTTACATTAATATCTAACATTTTTCATATTTTTATTTAAAAATAAGTTTATTTACATTTTTAAAAAAAAATGGTTTCGACTTTACATCAAAACACAATCAGAGATATAGAATTTTCTTAATTAACGAAAGGTTGACTTTTGATAAAATACAATATTTCCTTAAATGAATTTACTCATTTCTTTATAATTTAAAGATTTTTAAATTTAAGTAAAAGGGAAAGGATAACTTATTAATGAAAAGTTAAGAGATATTTATTCTCGACATTATAAATTTGGAATTAACTAATATAATATAATAAATATTGAATAAGTATTTAATTATATAAATAATATTTTTTAATTAATAATTAGATAAAGGAGTATTATTAGAGTTGGTTTTCACCTATGGAGAAGGAGCATCATCAGATCCCTTTTCTTTCTTGGGAGCTTTAGATCTGCATTCCTTTTTGAAGTGCCCTTCTTTTATGTATTTTCACCACACTTTTACACGTTTTCTTAGAGATTTAGATCTCCCAATAGAGCACTTATTTTCTTTTCTTTTCTGGGACCATCCTCGTACAAACAAGGCATATATATTATGTCCCTCCATATTTTTCTGTCTCATCTCCTCTAATAGTAAGGATGAGACTATTTCATCAAAATTCAAGGTAGTTGTATTGCTACCTATTACAACAACCAGATTATCCAATGAATGTTAGGTCTCCATAATAATAATGTAGCCCCTTATTATTGTTAGTGTAGCCCCATTATTGTTATTTTTGTTCCCATATATTCCCCATATTTTTATTATTGTGCCCCATAGGTGTATCCTCATTATTGTTATTGTTGTGCCCATGTGGTCCCCATACTTTTATATTGTGACCCCTTAGACTCCTATATATAGAAGGTAGGTTTTTTCATTTGTGTCATCAAATAATTATTCATTTATGTAATTTAAAGGAGGTTTCCCCCTCAAAGAGGTTGATTTCTAAGTCATGATCTATCTTTTCTTCTATTTTTTGACTTGGTTGCATTACATTTGGTATCAGAGCTTTGGATTGTGGAGTTTCGCTATTGCAAATAGGTCATCTTTGAAATTCGATGTAAATTTTTTTCTATGAAGGTTCAAAAGATGAAATTTTTACCACGAGAAGCCAAAATCCGAAGGAACGTCGTGTAAATTTGCAGATCTTGTTTCGTTATATTTTAGGAGATATGATTTGAGGAAGTTAGGGTTTTTACATGCTCCATAATTTCATCTCAAACAGGTGACCGACGAAAAATCGCCATAACTTTCGTTTCAGACATCGGATTTGAATTCCATAAAACATGGTTGAAAGTGAACGGAATTAAGTTTATTTTGTATTAATTTTAGGGAAGAAGGTCAAAATAGTGACACGTGGCACTTCGTACAAGTTATCTCTTCTGAACCATTCCATAATTAGGTCATTGTGGGAGATTGGGCATAACTTTAACTTGAAGAATCCAAATTAAGTCTGTCCTATGGCATTGGAAAGAAGACTCAGAGGGATACCATAGGACTGAAGTTGAGATCTTGGATATTAAAAATTATAGAGTTACAATCATTCCAATATCGAGCTCCTAAAATCAAGCAAAATGTGTGTATTTAAAAAAAATTGCATAACTTTTGTTTGAAAAAACAGTTTGAAGTGATTCCAAGGGCATGTTGAAGCATAGACATAAGCATTGAGTTCTAAAATTCCTCCAATAAATAATTCCACACCCATTAAGCCCTAATAAATTTTTACTGTGACACATGAAGAGGAAGAATTGCAGTATGATATCTCAAAATTACAAGACCAAGTGCAACAAATTTCACTCTCACATAGAACAACCAAAATGAACTAAAAGGTGACATGGATGGTTTAAAAGCAGACATGGAAGCTAAGATGTATGGGTTGAAGGATGGCATGAATTCCGTGGAATCTAAGATCGATGGTATAGAAGGCAAAATGGAAGATTTAATGAAAGACATGGAAGTTTCGAATGAAGGTTTGACAAAGTTGCTACAAGAAAAGCTTCCTAATGGTGAAAAGGTAGTAAAGGAAACTCATGATGAGAACAAAATAAATGTTAATCATGATTTCATAGACTCTAATGTTAGATTGAAGACCCACCATAATCCAAAGATCGATATAAGGAAGTTTGATGGCAGTGATCCCGTAGCATTGATACCACAGATGGAGCAATATTTTGATCTCCATAATGTGAAAAACACACAAAAAGTAAGCATTGAAACTTTATATTTAGAACCCAATGCATTTTTATGGTATCGATGGATTTTCTCTTGTAAACAAATTGTCACTTGGTCAATTTTTACAAAGGAAATGATAGCACATTATTAGGATACAAAGAGAAACACCTTCTTTAGCCAATTGATAAATTTCATACAAAAGGGTTCAATAGTGGATCACATTGAGGACTTCCAAAAATTGAATATAAGGGTAAATGATATTCCATAGGAGCATAGGATTTATGTCTTCATAGGGACTTTAAAAAATAACATCCAACTTGAGTTTCACCTTTGGAAACCTGATTCATTGGAGAAGGCATTCAAGTTGGCAAGAAAAATTGAAAGAAAAATTATGGCGACAAGGAAGCCTACCACTCACAACTATAAAGATGGAAGTGCTTATGATCCTAGACTTCCACAACCTACAAGTTTGACACCAAACAATTGGAAGAAATAATATCAAAAGGGCTTTGCTATAGTTGTGATAGAAAATACACTAAAGGTCATAAGTGTGCTGAGAATAAATTATTTTATATAGGTTGTGAAGAGGAGGAAGGAAAGGAACAAGAAACTTCAAAAGAAGAGGATATACACCAAGAACCAACCCTATAGAAATAAGAAATGAATCCAACCATGTCTTGTAATGCATTAGCAGTACTTACCACTCCTAAAACTCTCAACATATAAGGACATATCAAGAAGAAAAATGTAATAGTTCTGATTGATTTGGGTAATACCCATAATTTGATTCATTTTAAGGTAGCCAAGGAATTGAATTTCTTCCTATACCCAGCACTAGAGTGTCAAGTGATGGTTACAAATGGAGGGACTATAAATTTCTTTGGAAAGTGCCATAATATCAAGATAACCATGGGGGAATATGTATTGAATATTCCAATTCTTTCCATTCCAATGGGTGGTGTTGATGTTGTACTACGAGTACAATGGTTACAATCTTTTCGAGACGATAACTTTTAATTTTCAAGAATTTTTCTTGAATTTTTTTTGGGAAGGAAAGGAATTTGAATACGGGGTATCACAAGGAAGATGGGAAATATAATCACCTATAATTTCATGATAAAACTTCTGAAGAAATAAAAATGAGGCGGAATTGCACAATTATGCTCACTAGAGGTTCAAACATCACAATCATCTATTTCTCCATATCTCCAAAAAGGCTTGGACAACCATTCCATGGTGTTTGAGACTCCCAAATGACTCTCACATATTCATGATCATGTTGATTCTATTAATTTGCTTCCACGAAGTGTTCCTCCAAACATCAGGCCTTACAGATATCCTTATGATCAAGAGAGTGAGATTGAACGTATGGTTGCAAAAATGCTAGAGGCTGGTATAATTCAACCTAGTCAAATTTATCTCTCTGCTCCAGTAGTATTGGCACACAATATGGATGGATCATGGCGTATGTGTACAGATTATAGGGAAATAAAAAAACTCACTATTAAAGATAAATTTCCCATCCCTGTCATTGATGAATTATTGGATGAATTACATGGAGAAATTTACTTCACCAAGCTAGATCTTTGTTCTGGATATCATAAAATTAGAATGAAGACTGAAGACATTCCCAAAAAATCATTCAAAACTCATGAGGATCATTATGAATTTTTGGTCATTCCTTTTGGCCTTACTAATGCACCTTCCACATTTCAAGGTTTGATGAATTCCATTTTCAAACCCTTCCTTAGAAAATTTGTGTTATTATTTTTTTATTATATACTAATCTTCCACAAGTTTTGGAAGGATCATGTTCAACATGTTGACAAGGTACTCAAACTATTGGACGAGAAACATTTATATGCAAAAACCTCCAAATGTTTCTTTGGATTATAGGAGGTGGAATATTTGGGTCATATTGTGTCTCATGAGGGTGTTAAGGTAGACCCTAATAAAAATTAAATCCATTAAGCAATGGAAAATTCCCACAACCATTAAACATCTTCGAGGATTTTTGTGGTTAACAGGGTATTATCGCAATTTTGTTAATAATTATGGGAGAATATTGACACCTCTAACATCATTACTGAGAGATGCATTTTATTGGACTCCAGAAGCAACTGAGTTCTTTGAACATCTTAAAGAGGCAAGTGCCGAGCACCGGTCTTAGCTACGCCAGACTTTAAAAAAACCTTTATTGTGGAATTTTATGCCTCAGGAAATGAAATTGGCGCGGTTTTAATGCAAGAAGGAAGACTCATTTCTTTTGAAAGTTGTCCAATCAAAGGAAAGTATTTCCAGAAACCTATCTATGAGAAGAGAATGTTGGAAATACTACATGCAATGAAGAAATGGCGACCTTACCTAATGGTAAGACACTTCAAAGTAAAAATAGATCATGATATTCTTAAATACTTTTTGGAACAAATATTATCTTTATAAGAGAAAAAAAAATGGGTCACAAAGATGTTGGGTTCTGACTTTGAAATCATCTGCAAAAAAGGGAAGATTTTTTTTTTGCAGATCCAATCTCAAGAAAGGATGAGGGTGTGGAAGAATTTCTTTGTGCCATTTCTACTATCCAACCTGAGTGGATAACTGAAGCAAGGTATAAATGGAAGAATGATGAAGAGGTATGTACACTCATTCAAAATTTGTAGCAAAATCCCAGTACATTTGAAACAGTTAGCTGGAAAAAGTATTCATTATGGTACAAATATTGCTTATATCATTGTAATAATTCCCAACTCAAAAAACTTGTTCTTTTGGAATTGCACACCTCTCCCTTAGGAGGGCACTCAGGATTTTTTAAAATTTACCACATGCTCAAGAAGGAATTTTTTTGGGATGGCCTTAAATCTTATATTCAAAATTTTGTGGTGGAATGTTTGATTTTCCAAAAAATAAAGTTGAGACAATTAAGACCCTGAGTTTGTTACAAGCTTTATACATTCCAAGTTTACATTGGAAGGAGGTTCCAATGGATTTTATCACAGGTTTACCCAAGTCCGAAGTAAAGACTGTCATCATGGTGGTAATTGATAGACTTACCAAGTATGCACACTTTTGTGCATTATATCATCCATTTAAACCCAGTACAGTTGTCACTTCATTTATGGAAACAATTCAAAAGCTACATGGAAACCCAAATATTATTGTAAGCAATAGAGATCCACATGAAATTTTTGGAAGAAATTATTTTCTTGTTTGGGTGCTCAATTAGCTCATAGATCATCATATCATCCTAAATCTAATGGGAAAACTAATATAGTGAACAAATGTTTGGAAGGATATCTTTGTTGCTTTGTATCTGATAAATAGACACAATGGGTCAAGTGGCTACCTCTGGCTGAATGGTGGTATAACACTTCCTTCCATAGTGAAACAAAAATTACCCCATTTATGGCCCTTTATGGATCTCATCCACTGTCCATCACATCATATTTAAGAGAAAATTATAAGGTTCAAGCAGTGGAAGATCACATTGAGCATTAACAACATGTTATCCAACTCTTAAAGGATAACCTCACTTTGGCGCGGAATCGAATGAAACAACAAGCAGATCAACATTGTAGTGAGAAGTTTTGATGTAGGAAACTAGGTATTTTTACAACTACAACCATATAAGAAAATGTCCCTCAAGAAATCTAGGAAGGATAATAATTATCTTAAATTATTATGGTTCTTACAAGGTGTTGAAAAATATTGGTTCTATGGCATACAAATTGGAGCTTCCTACATCTTCCCAAGTGCACCCATTTTTCCATGTTTCATTCTTAAAGAAGGTTATAGGTGAAAATCTCCCAGTTCAAACAATATTTTCGTAACTTTAGAAGGAAGGAAAATCATATTGGAACCTGAAGCAGTCACGGAAACAAGAACTCAACAACTACGAAATCGATCAATTTCAGGATATCTCATCAAGTGGAAGAGATTACCTGCTGAAGATTCAACATGGGAGGATGAGAATTTTATACATAATCATACATAACTACTCAAGCGTTGATGACAACACTTATTTGAAGGAGAGGGGCATGTTAGCTCCCCATAATACTAATGCAATCCCTTATTATTATCAGTGTAACCCCATTATTTTTATTGTTGTACCCATGTAGTCCCCATATTGTTATTATTGTGCCCCATAGGTCTAGCCCCATTATTTTTATTATTATGCCCACATGGTCCCCATATTGTTATATTGTGACCCCTTACACTCCTATATATAGAAGTTAGGATTTTTCATTTGTATCATCCAAGAATTTTTCATTTATGTAATTTAAAGGAGGTTTCCCCCTCGAAGAGGTTGATTTCTAGGTCATGATCTATCTTTTCTTCTATTTTGTGAGTTGGTTGCATAACAATGAATTTGGTAGAGAACATAAAAAACCGATGCAATTATCTTCATATAATATTTTAATATCAATAGATAACAATTGGCTTACCACAATATTAAAGACGTTTAGATTCTCTGTCACTGAGTCTCCGTCCTTCATCCTCAGGTTATGCAGTGTTTTCCGTAGGAATAGATTTTTCACTAGAGACTTATATTGATACAAATCCCCAACTTGTCCCAAAAATCCTTCGTCGTAGCTTCCTCTGATACATTCAACAATACTAAATCTAAAATACACAACTGTATTGTGCTCTTTGATTTTTGATCCAACTTCGTCGAGTCTTTATCCAAAAGAAAATCCTCTATCATGAGCTTCCACAACTCAAAAATATGACCATTAAATTTCTCGATCTCTATCTTTCCACTGCTCACCATCTTCTTTTACCGAAAGAGTCGATCCCCTAGATCTCCCACTAAACAGGGTCTACCACAGGCCCGAGAAAAAGCCTTCAACAAAAAATGCATCCCCTTGAAGTCAAAACTTCTCTTATACCAAATGTAAGTTTTAACCCTGTACAAAAATTACCTGCAAACGAATTCTTAACACAGAAAATATACAATGGTGAGAACATAAAACATAAAAAAATACACACAGATATTTTCCCCTGGATCCCAAAACCGGGACTACCAGATTGATTTTTTCATTACATTCCTTTCAATGTTACAATACATATATATACATGTTGAAGCATTCATAAACCCCAATCCATTAACCTTGTATTATAACATAATCGTAGTTCCCTTGATTAGATCTACAAAATACCATGGATAGAAAACCATCATTCACAAAACCATGTGCAAAACCCATGCACAAAACCATAGGTAGGTCTACCCACGTAATATAGGGTCCAAAAAAAAAATCACATGGCATTGTCCCAGAACCCAACCAGGGGGGCTACCTCCCCCCAGCAAAACCCTCGACAAGGGGGGTTTCACCCCCCTTTCTACGCTCGACGCAATGAACAGGGGGGGTGTCACTCCCTTGCGCACGCGACTAATAGTGGAAAGAATATAACACACACCCAAAATTGATCATGTATATTTGATGGCGAGATAGAGAGATAAAGAAGGAGAGATGGAGATAGATATAGATATAGATGGCGGGTGAGAGAGAGATATGGGGGAGAGAGGATGGGGATACAAGTTTATTCATTGTAATAGATACATTGATGTCAATGTCGATGTTGATTCCTAATCCTATTTGATTTATTACATTGGATGCCTTTATTTCAATGTAGTTTTTTATTTCTAATCTTATTTGATTGCTTGCACTAGATGCATTGATTTCAGTGTAGATGCTTATTTCTAATCCCACTTGATTGCTTGAATTAGATGCATTGATTTCATTGTATGTGTTAATTTCTAACCCCATTTAATTGGTTACACTAGATGCATTGATTTCAATGTAGATGTTGATTTCTAATTTTATTTGAATTCTTGCACTAGATGCATTTATTTCAGTGTAAATGTTGATTTATGATTTTATGTAGATAGATGTATGATACACATTAATATCAAAGTAGTTATAATATTAGTGTGCATTGATATCAGTGTAAGTACAAAAATAATTATTGTAATGTGCATTGAGGGAAGAGAGAAAAGGAGAGAGAGGGAGAGTAGGGGAAGAGAGATAGAGAGAAGGGGAAGAGAGAGAGGGTGGGGGGAAGAGGGTGGGAGATATAGATAGATAGATATGGAGAGAGAGGTTTTATGTTTTGGGGGTTAGATAAATATACAAAGGAGAGCCGGAGGGAGATAGAGATATAGATGGAGGGGGTGAGAGAGGGAAGAAGAGAGAGAGGGAGGAAGGGAGGGAGGCAAAGATAGATAGACATGGATAAAGAGATTTTGTATCTTTGGGGGTGAGATAGAGAGACAAAGAAAGGTATATGGAGGCATAAATAGATAAATATGGTTGGGGAGAGAGAGGGAAGAAGAGAGATAGGGGGAGGGGGAGAGAGAGTGAGAGAGATAGGAGGAAGATAGAAGGTGAAATACATTGTTTTTCACTAAAATAGATACATTTATTTCAGTGTAGATGTTGATTCTTAATCATATTTTAATGACTACACTATATGCATCAACGTAGTTGTTGATTTCTAATCTCATTTGATTTCTTGCACTATATGAATTAATTTTTTTTTTATATGATATATAATCCCATTTGATTGTTTGCACTAGATGCATTTATTTTAGTGTACATGTTGATTTCTAATCCTATTTAATTGCTTGCACTAGATGCATTGATTTCAAGTTCTACTTGAATGCTTGCACTAGATGCATTAATTTCATTGTAGATTTTATTTATAATCTGATGTAGCTAGATGTAGGATGTACATTAATTTCAAATTAATTAGATTAATAGTGTGCATTGATTTCAGTGTTGTTTCAAAAAACAAATATCGATGACGTGCATTTATTTCTATGTTACAATAATTCAACCATAAATAAAATACTTGAGTTTTCATCTTAAATAAAATGTTCACTTCCCTAAAATGTTTCTTCTTGAAACTATAACCTATTTGTAATTGACTATATTCGTTATTCCCATTTTCCATCTTTCAATATGTTGGTCACTTTGCATTCAAATGAGGTAATATAAAATAAATACCATTGAAGCTTATTTGGAGTTTAACACACCATAAGTCACAATAATTGACTTTGGAGAAAGATACCATTAGTCTTGGAGAGCAAGAGAGACAAGGTATGATATTTACTCAAATATCTCAAAATAAAGATTTGAATGGCTTATGATTTCAATTGCCCTTTTCATATGATCCATATGGAAAAACTAACAGGTGTGACAATAAGAACAATAGAATAAAAAAGCTTGATATTGATCAAAATAAATAATATTTGTAATTGACTATATTCTTATTATTCCCATTTTCAATCATTCAACATTATTACATTGTCACATTACATTAAAACATTTTATTCAATAATTTTTCACAATTCAAGTTATTAACAATATGTATCATCTCAACAAACTAAGGTAACTAAGAAAATTTAAAACTAAAATGACCATATTAATCTTACACGTATTTATCATATTTAAAATGATAATAATAATTATATGTTCAACAAATTTTCCATGGTCACACATAACTGAAAATAGCCACATTCATTTTAACCATGGATCTATTAATCTCCGAGAGGGATAAAAAATTTCGAGGTGCAAACATGTCCTCAAATGTTTCACTCAGAAAACAGGTTTTCACCTCGACAGATTTGATCCCTCTCAGTACTTGATAGATCGAAGGTTAAAATGGGTGTAGTTTGGTTCCTTAACACACCTTGAGAACTGTGCTTCCTAATGCTAATATTCCACCTAACACAACATGAAATGTCATCCCTGAAGTTTGACCAAGTGAAAAGTGACCAAATGCAACGGCCCCGAAGAACACTGCTAATTATGGGATTAAAACATAGTTACCGATGAAATAGGTAACTGAACTGGTACCTAGTTTTTTGAGGTAGCAAAAAAAACACCCAATTTTGAAAAGTGGTGATGCAGAATCGCCCTTTTGTTTTTTGAAGCATAGTTTTGGCACTTTAAATTTTCTCATGACTTTTTTTTTTTTAATGTCATGATTTTCATGTCGATTTTGAAAAGTGGTGATGTAGAATAACCTGTTTTTTTTTTTCGTATATTTTTGGAACTTTAAATTTTCCTTGATTTTTATTTTTTTTTAATATCATATCAATTTAGAAAAATGGTCTTTTTTAAGCACTTTAAATTTTTTATTTATCAAGTATGAACATTTGTTTAAAATGTTAATGATTTTCATTCTAATTTTGAAAAGTGTTGATGCAACATCAATCATTTTTTTTAGAGTGATGATTTTCATCTTGATAATAAGACTTAAAAATAAAATAAAATTAAAACATGAAAAAAAATCAAATATAAAGAAATATAAAAAAATGGAAAAAAAAACCCAATAAAAGTGTAAACAAAAACAAAAATAACTTGTAAAAATAAAAAAATTTAACAAAAAAATTTAAAAATAAATAAATAAAAAAACAAAAAAATTCAAAAAAAATAAAAAATAAAACTCATAATTTAAAGACAAAAATTAAAAATTAAAAAAAAAAACATTTTTTAAGTAAAAAAAAAGAAACAACATAATTAAAGAAAATGATAAAATTAAAAAAAAAATAAAAAAAATTTAAAAATAGTTAAAAAATAAAAATAAAAAAATTTTAAAAGATAAACAAACATTAAAAAAAAAAAAAAAAAAAAAAAAATTGCCCTAGGTTGATTCCGGGTATCGACCTCGCTGCCCAGGACCACTTCCCGATGACTAGGTCAATTCCCGGAATCGACCTAGGTCGCGTTGGCCATGACTGGCCAGACCCGAGGCCCTGCGATCTTGGGCAGCGATTACTTCACAGTAATGTTAATGAATTAATTATATCGTTACTTCACTTGGAAATTTTTTTAATTAAATATATGATTTTATCTTAAGATATTATCTCATAATGTGGAGTTATTTCCTTAGAGGCCAAGTGAAACAAAAAATATAAAACTTTGATTAAAAATAAAATGTCAAGGTGAAAAATAATTTTTAAAAATTAGTTTTTTAAAACTTTGACCTAAAACAATGAAAATATAATCTATTTTTGTGCAAAATTAGCAAAATGCCCATCCTATTACTATGGTCACTACAACCCTTCAACCTTTGAATCAGTCTTTGCTTAACTATTTAAAATAAATCTGGAATAATATCGTATCATTATAACATCTATGGGTAAATTTTTCATACAAACTATAGCTCATAATCATTATGAAGACATAAACACTTTTCCTTTTATAAAGAGATAGAAATAGTAATTGTTCTTTTACAATGACATAGAATTTGTGATCTACACCCAAGTATTTTTGGAATTATTGGCTTATTTATGTATTAAAAAATTACATTTTTAATGTTATTAAAAAATTTTTTAAAATGAAAAATACAAATAACATTTTTAAATATATATGTTGTTTAAATTAAATATGTTTTCAATTAATTAAAAATGAAATTAAGATCTACGGTTTTAAGAATAATCCGAAAGCAAATTTTATCCACACAGATGGTAAGGTCATTACCAAAATACTGGGAGGATACTTTTCCATTGAGTTAACCACCTAAAGAAAAATTGATTAATAACACGTTTTGAATTAAATCTCCCAACATTGGTTCTAAATTGAGACTATTTAAATATAGTAGGAAATCGTGAAGCACATATCTTTTTGTAGAAAACGAGTACAAGTGTTGCCAAAGACAAAGCTGGGCGTTGGGCGTGCATGTGTTAATTTTGTGTTCTTTAACATTTAAATGAACTAAAAAATAAATGGTACATACTTTCTATTTTTCTGCAGTGTCCTCTTCATGATCAATTTTTCTGGTGTTTATTTTGGTAAAATATCATTCCAAAAACAAATGTATGTTTGATGGTTATTTCCTAATCTTGTGTGCATATGCAACAATCTTGTCAATACGGTCGGCAATGCAATTAGTTTATCATTCAATACAAAAAAAGTCACATGAAACTAAGAATACCAAATTCTTGGAAGTCAAGGAAATACTTTATTAAAAATTGCAATGCCATCGATCTTAGATCTTAAATAAAAAGAAGACGCCAATATAACCTATTGTTTCACAATAAGAATTCAACAAATAATTGAAATAAACATTAGCATAATTATTGATGATAATATCAGAAATCGGGACTGTGAAACATGTTAGGATTGTCGACTGGAGACTTCCTTCCTGCACACATATGTAACGATTGACCGACGGAAGAGAGAGTTCCATCGTGTCATTTGACCTGAAGGTCCTGCGCTTTGATATCGAATAAATCGGTCGAATCAATCGTAGTGGTGTAGGACCCGAGCCTTCGCGGCCTCTGCAGCCATGGCCAAGGTGAACTAGGTCGATTCCTAGAATCGATCTGGCTGATTTTTTTCAACTTAAAAAATAGTATTTTTTAATGTTATTTTAAATGAATTTTTATTTTATTTTTTTAAATTATGTGGTTTTTTTAAATTTCTTTCTCATTCTTTTATTTATTTGTTAATAAAATTTATTTATTAATTTATTATTATTATTATTATTATTATTATTATTTTTCAAATTAATTTTGTTTTTTTTTTACATTTTAATGTTTTTTTTATATATACATATTTTTTATATTTGATTTTTAATTATTGTTTTGTTTTGTTTTAATTTTTATTTATTTTCAAATTATTTTTTATTTTAAATTTCTAATATATTTATATTTTTTAATTTATTTGTGTTTTTTTTAATATTTAGTAATTTTTTTAAAATTTCAATTTTATTTTTTTTATATTTTTTAAATTGTTATTTTTTTTTTTTTTAATTTGTATTCTGTATTACTAGATTTTTGGCTTCTATGATCCATCAATAAATTATGAAGAAATTTTTCGGTAATAATCATATTATCATTAACAAAGTCGACGCGTTTCGAACCAACCAGTGTGGTTCATCATCAGGACTAGGTGAGAGATCAGATCAGTCGTTAAGTTTAAATAGATGTAGGAGAGGCAAAGAAAACCGTTATAATCAGCTAATTTGACTATGACATCCAAAACGGTTAGTTCAAAAACGGCGAGTTGAATATTAAAAGTAATAGTTTAATTAAAAATAAAAATAAAAATAAAAAATTTTATGTTTATTTTATTTTTTATTAATTGATTATTAAAAATACAAATATTAATTTATTATAGTTATATATTATTTATATTGTAATTCTATCTTTTATATATATATATATATATATATATATATATATATATATATAAAATAAAAAAACATAAAAAATATAATAATATTAATAATAATAATAATAATAAATAAAAATAAAAAAATAAAAATAAAAATAAAAATAGTACCATTAATTTAAATATTTAATTACAAATTGAAACGGCTAGTTTTAATATTTAAATTAATAGTTTAATTATAAATAAAAATTTTATTATAAATAAAAAAATTTATTTTAATAATATCGATACAAATATAATTTAATTATAATTATATATTATTATATAGTAATTCTAAAAAAATAAAAATAAAAAATAAAAAACAATAATATTAATAATAATAATAATAATAATAAATAAAAATATAAAAATAAAAATAAAATAGTACCATTAATTTAAATATTCAATTACAAATTGAAACGACTAGTTTGAATATTTAAATTAATAGTTTAATTATAAATAAAAATTATTATTATAAATAACAAATTTTATGATCATTTTTCAAAATACAAATATAATTTAATTATAATTATGTATCATTATATTGTAATTCTATCTTAAAAAAAACAAAACAAAATAAAATAAAATAAAAATAGTTCTATCAATAAAATTACAAATGGTAATGGCTAGTAATATATTAAAATTAATAATTTAATTAAAAATTATTTAGGTCAATCTAACTATAAATAAAAAAATTTATTTTTATTTTTCTTAATATCGTTAATTGATTATTCAAAATTTAAATATTATTCTATTATATATTAAAAATAATAATAATTAATTAATTAATTAATTAATTAAAAAATAAATAAATAAAGAAAAAAAAAAGAGAAAATAAATAATTAAATAATAATAATAATTAAATAATTAAATAATTAAAAAAATAAAAATAAAAATTATTGAGAATATAAGGCAGGGATCCAACACCTGCTTACATTCCAACCGTCATCTCTATTGAGATTTATGGGCCTTTTTTCGATTTCAAGGGCCTCTCTTAACTTACGATGATGAAAATGATCAACCCTGGCTAAGACCTTAGCCTCTTCGATACATATATGATGGTTAGTTTTTTCCACATGTTCAGCTAGGGCAGAGGTGCGAGACTTGCCATGTCTAATGTCCGCTGCATGTTCGCATATCCTTTGGCTAATGGACCTACCCGTTTCACCAATGTAGGGCGTTCCACAGGAACAAGGAATAAGATAGACACCTTTTCCATCCTTAGGGTTCACAGGATCTTTAACTGAGTTAATAGAGCTGCGAATCGTGTTAAGGGGTTTGAAGGAAGAGGAAACCCCATGCTTCATAAGAATTCTAGCAATCCTATCAGTGGTACCCTGAATGAAAGGAAGCCTTACATTGCAGGACCATTGATTAGGATTTTTATTTTTAACCAAGGAACCTCTTTCAGCTTTAAGAAACGCTTTAAGTTCTTGAGACTTACTATAACCATTAGAACAAAAAACATTAAGGAGATGGGTCTTTTCTCCCTCAAAGTGAGACTCATAAGAGATTCTCAACGCCCTAGTGGCTAAGGTGTTGAGGATGCCTAACTTTTGAGCAGGGAAATTATGCATCAGCCCGAAGATATTGTTCAGTATGGGTTTTTTTACGAAAAACCTGATGAGAGAACGAACCATCATCTTTCCTATAGATAAGAACATCAAGGAAAGGAAGGCTCCCATCCACCTCATAATCCATGGTAAATTTTAAATCCTACATCTATTTAAACTTAACGACTGATATGATCTCTCACCCAGTCCTGATGATGAACCACACTGGTTGGTTCGAAACGCGTCGAATTTGTTAATGATAATTTGATTATTACCGAAAGATTTCTTCATAATTTATTGATGGATCATAGAAGCCAAAAATCTAGTAATATTGAAACCCTGCTCGGTAGGGCCTTGGCAACGAATGTTCATCATTTTGAACAGGCACGCTTGCAGGTATCTAAGTTGAGATCAGATCTGACCTTTCTGAAAAGATGTAGAGATGCTTCCATTATCCCTTCTTTTGCTTTGATAAAACATCTGCTCAACATTTCGAAAAACCATCATGTATTTTTGAAAACTAGCCTCGCGCTCATTCGCTGTGAAATCTCTAAGGTTAGAAGGAGCCTGGATCTTTTATCTAGAAAATTATTGACGTGGCATTTGAATCTGGCCAATTCGATTCCATCGGACTTATGGACCAAAATTGACGCCAGGTCTGCTATTAAATCCAGTCGCTGGGAAGCTTTGTGGAAGGAGAAACTTTCGCTAAAATTTCTGAAGTTGTATAAAAGGTCTTCTTGCGCTAATCAAAATTCGGTTTTGTCAGTGAGAAGGGTGAATGTAGGTCAAATTTCAGCGCTTCATTCCTGGGTTTCTGATGTCTCCTCGCCAGCTATTTCAAATATCGGTGTTCCTCTTGCTTCTTCTGATTTGTCGTTTTCTTTGATTGGTTCGTTTGATGGGGATAAGCTGTCTGATTCAAACAGCAATGACTGCCATCTGAATTCATTAATGTCCAGTGATTTATTCTCTGCAAGCGATATGGTGAAGACAAGACAGCCTTCTTCGGAGATTGCGAAAACCTCAATTGGTGTTACTTTGATTGGCGGGCAGTTTAATAAACTTTGTGCTGAATGGAGATCTCCGCTTTCAAGGTCGAGGAGATCATCTGGCATTGCCCAGTTGGTTGAGAAAGATGGTTTAAGCGTTGCCCAGTCTTCTGGAGGATCCGATGGATTCGCTATTATGTCTTCTAGTTGTTCGAGTTTATGTAATACAGTTCCTGTCGGTTCTAAAGAAGATGTGATAATGGGTGGTGAAATCTGGTCTTCTACAGAATCTGGTGGATACGCAACCCCTAGGTCAAGCATTTCGAGTTCTTGTAATTATGCTCCTGCTGGTTCTAAAAATGACGTGAACGTGGGTGGTGATTTCCAGTCTTCTGCAAGTTCCAGTGGATTCGCAACTCTCATTCCCAGCGTTTCGATTTCAGAGAATACCGCTCAGGTAATTTCTGACACGGACATGATTTTATACGCTGATGCGATCTTAAATTCGAACTTTGATAATTTTTCTTTTAACCCTTTAAGCCCTAATAAATCTCTAACTAATTTTGGAATTTACTATAATAATAATGAAATTAAATTAAATAATCCTACTATTAAACATTTATTTATAGATAAAAACTATATCAAATTTAAAAATGAAAAAGGGTCAAAAGATAATATTAAAGGATTTTATGAATTTAATAATAAATATGATTATAATTCCATTATCGATAATAATTTTAATAATGACATAGTTAAGAAAATTAAAATTAACAATATTAGGATTATTAATAAGGACTCTACAATTTATAATTGTATTAATAATGAAGAAATTAAGAAGGCTATGCTATTGATAATAAATTTAGTAATGATAGGATGAAGAATATTAAAAATGACAATTTGATGAATATTAATAATGACTTTACCATAGATAATGTTAAGATTATGAGTTTTAATGAGGATAGAAATAATTTTAGTAATGATAATACCAATTCTAATAATAATTCTAACAATAATAAAATTATCTCTAGTAATAAAGTAGTTAATCTTTCGAGCTTCTCCTTTGATTCGGCAGTTTATAGGCTTTTAGAAAAAGGCTTTAATTTTTCCCTTGCTCCTAGGAAAATTCCGGTTAATGACATTATTTGCGATATTGAATTTGGCATCAGAGACTTACCGGATTCCTCTAAGGACATTATAAGGCAAGATTGTGCGGTCATTTTAATGAAGGCCAAGCCCCCTAAGAGTAACCTCAGTAAGTCCGAGTTTGAGGCCTTAAAATCCTTAAATAATAATAAGGATATTGTTGTTCTTAAAGCGGACAAAGGAGGTGCTGCTGTAATTCTTAATAAAGAGGATTATAGGAAGAAAATGTTAGACCATTTAGAGAATAGTGGGAGCTACAAAAAACTTTCTAAGAATCCCTTGAAAAAGGTTTCAAGAGCTGTAGCTGAGGCTATCAAGTCAAGCAGCTCCGTGGGTTCTCTTAGTAAGAAGTTGATTGAAAGCAACCCCCTTACTCCAAGGATATATGGTCTTCCCAAAATCCATAAGGATGGTGCTCCTCTTTGACCCATTGTTAACACCATTGGGGGTCCTACTTATCTTCTTGCTAGGTATTTAGCTTCTAAGCTTAAGCCTCTCGTAGGTCGTACCAATTCCTTTGTTAAAGATTTTGCTTCTTTTGTTAATGAGTTAAAAGAAGTTAATTTGGGGCCTGAAGATAGGTTTGTTAGTTTTGATGTTGTCTCTCTTTTCACCAATATCCCTATTAAGAAGGTCGTTGAAGTCATTAATCGAATAACTGACCCTGACACAGCCTTTTTAGTTGAGATTTGCTTAACTTCTACTTTCTTTTCTTTTGAAGGAGAGTTTTATGAGCGCACCTGTGGTGTTGCTATGGGTTCTCCCCTGTCTCCGGTTGTTGCTAATCTCTTTATGGAAGATTTTGAGTCGAAGGCTCTTTCCTCTGCTCTGCACCAACCAAAGCTTTGGAAAAGGTTTGTAGATGATACTTGTGTCGTCTGGCCTCATGGTAAGGAAGAGCTTGATCGATTCTTCGTTCATCTTAATAGTCAATCTTCTTCCATAAAATTTACCATGGATTATGAGGTGGATGGGAGCCTTCCTTTCCTTGATGTTCTTATCTGTAGGAAAGATGATGGTTCGTTCTCTCATCAGGTTTTTCGTAAAAAAACCCATACTGAACAATATCTTCGGGTTGATTCGCATCATTTCCCTGCTCAAAAGTTAGGCGTCCTCAACACCTTAGCCACTAGGGCATTGAGAATCTCTGATGAGTCTCACTTTGAGGGAGAAAAGACCCATCTCCTTAATGTTTTTTGTTCTAATGGTTATAGTAAGTCTCAAGGACTTAAAGCATTTCTTAAAGCTGAAAGAGGTTCCTTGGTTAAAAATAAAAATCCTAATCAATGGTCCTGCAATGTAAGGCTTCCTCATTCAGGGTACCACTGATAGGATTGCTAGAATTCTTAGGAAGCATGGGGTTTCCTCTTCCTTCAAACCCCTTAACACGATTCGCAGCTCTCTTAACTCAGTTAAAGATCCTGTGAACCCTAAGGATGGAAAAGGTGTCTATCTTATTCCTTGTTCTTGTGGAACGCCTTACATTGGTGAAATGGGTAGGTCCATTAGCCAAAGGATATGTGAACATGCAGCGAACATTAGACATGGCAGGTCTCGCACCTCTGCCCTAGCTGAACATGTGGAAAAAACTAACCATCATATCTGTATCGAAGAGGCTAAGGTCTTAGCTAGGGTTGATCATTTTCATCATCGTAAGTTAAGAGAGGCCCTTGAAATCGAAAAAAGGCCCATAAATCTCAATAGAGATGACGGTTGGAATATAAGAAGGTGTTGGATCCCTGCCTTATATTCTCAATAATTTTTATTTTTATTTTTTTAATTATTTATTTATTTAATTATTATTATTATTATTAAATTTTTTTTCTCTTTTCTTTTATTTTTATTTTTTTTTTAATTAATTAATTTATTTATTTATTTATTTTTTAATATATAATAAAATAATATTTAAATTTTGAATAATCAATTAACGATATTAAGAAAAATAAAAATAAAATTTTTATTTATAGTTAGATTGACCTAAATAATCTTTAATTAAATTATTAATTTTAATATCTTACTAGCCGTTACCATTTGTAATTTTATTGATAGAACTATTTTTATTTTATTTTTATATTTTATTTTTTATTTTTTATTTTTTTTAAATAGAATTACAATATAATGGTATATAATTATAATTAAATTATATTTGTATTTTGAAAAATCAATTAACAATATTATTATAATAAAATTTGTTATTTATAATAATAATTTTTATTTATAATTAAACTATTAATTTAAATATTCAAACTAGTCGTTTCAATTTGTAATTGAATATTTAAATTAATGGTACTATTTTATTTTTATTTTTATATTTTTATTTATTATTATCATTATTATTATTTATTATTTATTTTTTTATTTTTTTTGAATTACAATATAATAATATATAATTATAATTAAATTATATTTGTATCGATATTATTAAAATAAAATTTGTTATTTATAATAATATTTTTATTTATAATTAAACTATTAATTTAAATATTCAAAGTAGCTGTTTCAATTTGTCATTAAATATTTAAATTAATGTTACTATTGTTATTTTTATTTTTATATTTTTATTTATTATTATTATTATTATATTTTTTATATTTTCTTATTTTATTTTTCTATATATATATATATATATAAAAGACAGAATTACAATATAAATAATATATAATTATAATAAATTAATATTTGTATTTTTAATAATCAATTAATAAAAAATAAAATAATTATGTTTAATTAACTTTTAAATTGACATAAAAAAAAAAATTTATTTATTTATTTATTTATTTTTATTTTAATTAAACTATTAATTTTAATATTCAACTAGCCGTTTTTGAACTAACCGTTTTGGATTTCATAGTCAAATTAGCTGATTATAACGGTTTTCTTTGCCTCTCCTACATCAATTTAAACTTAACCATTGATCTGATCTCTCACCTAGTCCTGATGATGAACCACACTGGTTGGTTCGAAACACCTCGACTTTGTTAATGATAATGTGATTATTACCGAAAGATTTCTTCATAAAATAATTGTATTCTTTATTTTTTAATTTTTTTTTAAATCAATTTTGTTAATATTTTTATTTAAAAATGTATTTTTTATAGAGTTATATGCATTTTTTCTAAAATTTAAATTATTATTTTTCATTTTTTATTTTCTTTTTTTTTAATTTAAAGTTTTATTATTTTAAAATTTTTATTTTTATTTGTTTTTTAATTTTTTTTTTAAACTTAAATTATTTTTTATTATTACAATTTTTTAATTTTAAATGATTTTAAATTTTTTATTTTATCATTTTTTTAAAATTATGTGGTGGTTATTATTATTATTATTATTATTATAACTTAAAAAATAATAATATTTGTTTTTTGTTTTTGTTTTGGGTTAATTTTTAATTTTTTTCTTTAAATTGTGTTTTTTTTTTTTTTTTTCTCCTTTTTATATTTTCTTTTGAATTTTTTTGTATTTTTATTTTATTTTTAATTTAATTTCTTTTTATTTTTACAAGTGATATTTTATTTTTAATATCATGCCTAAAAATCGTTGGAATTTTATTTTCCTAAAGGTGATATTTTATCTTGAATATCATCCTTGGATTTTCAAGGCTTTTCAGAGACACAATAATAGATTGTCTTTAATACCATACGTAAAAATTAATGCAATTTTAAGACTTTTGATCTTTTATCTTTAATGTCATGTTTATCGTTGAAATTTTAAGGCTTTTGAGAGTCATAATATTTTATCTTTAATGTCATTATTAAAAATTGTTGACAATTTACCCCGAAAAGAAAAAGACGTTATTCCAACATTAGCACTTTTCGTTTGCAAGGTGTTTTTTGCACACAAAAATTGACAACGTTATTCCAACAACACTTTTCGTTTTCAGGCTAATTTTTGCACACAAAAACTTGGTGCGTTATTCCAGCGTCAACATTTTTTGTTTTTAAGTTGTTTTTTGCACAGAAAAAGATTGGCGATGTTATTCCACCATCAACACTTTTTGTTTCGAGGGTGCTTTTTCAATCTTTTTTTCAAGAATTTTTTTGGTTTTTAGCATTTTTAAAAACAATGTTGAAATTTGACCCTAAAAAAAAACAATGTATTCTCGAAGACACACTTTTCGTTTTTGGGTTGTTTTTTCATGTTTTTTGAGTTTTTTTGGGCTAGAGTTCTCGTTTTGAGGTAATAGTTCCCATTTGATCAATAACTATGTTTTAAACAAAAAAAAGAATTATGTTATTGATTAGCGTCTCTCCTTTTTTAAATTAGAACCACAATTTGTTAAATGGTGTGCCTCAAAATTGTTATGCCTAAGTACATGGAAGGCCTTGAGTTCTTCAATGTGGTGAAATATATCATGAATTCTTTGAGGAATAATTTCAAGTCTAATGTCCTTGGGATATGAGTGATTATGGAGGTTATTTATAATAAAATGGGAGTCACCTACTATATTCTTAACCTCCTTGAATTTAAAAAAAAAAAAAAAATCAAAATAATACTTTCCCTTATCTATTCTAACAATCCTCTCTTAGTTTAAATGAACATTTTCCTAATATGTCTTTCCCAACACTCTCCTTATGAATTGGATAGGTATCTTTCCTTATCCGCCTATGAATTTTTCTTCTTTCCCCTAATGATGGGTGAAATTTTCACTTGAAACATTAGAATTTCCAACTCCTTATCACATAATTGTCTTCAAAAGATACTTCTTCACTATGACTCAGAACTATGGAAATATATATTCAAAAAAATTCATCACATCACTTGTAGGAATTGGATCTAGATGAATAAATTCACAATCATTCCTCTCAGTCACTTAACCCAAAATAAACACAATTAACCATAAACATCGTCGTCATCATCATCATTATTATTAAAAAAATAATATATTTTTATTATTACTCTTATTTTTGTTTGTTAGGTAATGTGAGGGCTAAGATCACTGACATGCCTAACCTATGGCTTGATAAGATTCAACGTAGTGGCATCTAAACTTCCAAAATCACCAAGTATTAGACACATCCTAGACCACACTAGCCCTTAACATGCTTAGATTTTTTCCCATGAAATTTCAAACTTGTGACATTCACACCACAGAGTGCCTTAACAAAACATTGTGTCACTATATGCTCTATGCCCTATAGGAATTTTTATTAATAATATTAAAATAGTTATTATTGTCAATTTTATCATAGTTTGTTTGTTATTAATAATAGATTATTATGAATATTATTTAGCATTTCTAATGTTAATTTTATGATATATTTTTTATTTTTATAATTTAAATTGGCATTACCTCAAAGTATCAAATTACATCATCCCAAAAATAAAATTTCAAACTATTATCGATCTCAATCTACCATGATGGAAACCAGATATGTTGGCCGATATTTTTAAATATATTTCCAAATTAAGTGTCTACTACTAAATCTTAGAAAATAATCAGATCATGAGTCTGAAGAGGTCAATGGAGTACGATCATGGGAATTCGTTTTAGCTAAAGAAGAAGGGTTGAGCTCACATTGAAGATGACTTTTTGTGTGAGGAAAACAAGGATCCAAGCTAGCCAACCATGAATTTTGGTGTTGTTGCACCAGTGTTATCTCATTCAAGGAATAAATTATGTTATTTCAATCTTCGTGCTTCTCTTTCGAGACTCTTCGCAGAATAATTTCCATATGCCAATGGAGGGTGATGGATTTCATATATTAGCTCCTTCCCATGGTATAACCAAGGTCAAGAACCAAGTTAGTGACATCATCCAATATTTAAGAGTTAGAGTAAGCTTGGTGATCAACAATGGTGTAGGATTCTAGCTTACAAATTTTAGCATGGATGTTGGGAGGAGTCACAAAATTAAATATGTCAATGGATTCATGGGGCCTAGTCCTAGGCACACGATTTTCCTTAAAATTCCCTACCCCCACCACCACTGTAACTAAGCATGTGTTTCGAAGACATGTTATGTCAAAATGGAGAAGACCAATCTAGACAAATAAACCATTGTAGATCCAAATGGAGAATAATATAATTAAACAAAACAACCTAGAAGGAGAGACAAGGGAATAGAGAAAATGAGGAAACCAAGAGAGTAAGAGAAGAATAACGACAACATTAGGGGCATAGGTAGACTCATGTAGATATGGGAATCTTGACACCAAGAAACTTCACATGGTGGGTCACATGGAAATCCTGACAAATTAAAGGAACACCGCCCAAATTAAGAAATAATACTACAGAAAAATATCAATAAAATGCAAAGAATCAAATATAATCTAGGAACTTGTTGCCACCACCACTCTTTTCTAAAGCCATGAAATTATTAAACTTTGCATGTAGGGTGATTCCACCAACTATTATCACCTTCACCCCTAGTGTAATTTTCCACGTCTTGAAATATGGAATCTCTACATACCCGCATTCAGTCTCAATTTCAAAATCAATCTTCATCCACAAGAAGTTGATCCTTATTTACACTAGAGACAAGTTACCATGCTAACTCAGGTTGATACAGTGTCAATTATAGGGGAAAGTGACCTAATACCCAAAAAAATATGAGGGTCACACCATGTTCATGTGAAATTTCTTATGAACACAAGCCCATAACTACCAGAGTGTTGACATAATAATCCCACCAATGGTGGGGAGAGTGGCCAGGCATGTCATAAATTCAAGAAAAAAAGGTCATATGATATGAGTTTATGAAGGGAACAAAATTATATATAGATTTATAACTAGAACATGCATATAAAATGAAACTTGAATTCGATTAATAAGTGGAAATTTTTGAAATTGTGTATATGCAAAATGAAAACAAACTAGTTGAATCATTGGTAACTTATCTCTCAGACGAGATGTGACTGCTACGTGCCTTCACTGAACTGTGTTACAATGAGGCTTGGAGACCTTTTTATCATAAATAAGTAATGATAAACCCTAAACATACAAAAACATAACCCTATTAGATGAAGTACCAAAGGATTTTGGGCCCCAATGGGGTAATTTGGAATGTCAACTTTCCAAGTTTGCAGCTTTCGCACCTGATCCCCATTTGGTGCAAAAAATATCCCATTGGAAAGTCTATCTCAGAAGTACATTTTCAAACTATCATTTGTAGTCACAGACTACGATTAACTCATTTTCCCAAAAAAAATTGTTTAGTGCCTCAAAACAGATATAGAGGTTCAAGTTCTAAAAACTATATAAAGAAACTACCCAAATATAAAATTGTGTTGTGAGCTAGTGGAATACGTGGGTGGCCATTGATATCGACCTATACCATCGTAGTTACCAAGAAAATTGATCATGAGGAGTTTGATCATCATGGATATTAAATAATAAGGTGTGTGGGTGTATGCATGGGTCATGGAGGCCACACCACCCCCCCTCCTAAATGTTGTGGGAGGTGTCAATGTGGCGGGCTCGGCCCCAACCTCCCTTCCCTCTTCATTTCTCACTCCAATCGGGGATCATAATTACTTCTATAGGTGTGTTTCTTTTGGAATAGGGCTTCCATAATTTTATTTTAATTAACAATAATTACTAATACATCCATACCAATTAAATTACTAATAAACACCAATAGGAATCAATTCATAATAACCATAAAAAAAACGTATAAATTAAATGACTAGTAAATTCCAATCGGAATCAATCCAGGATGAGCATCAAAACAATTGCCCTAAGAGGCATATCACATTGCCCCTATTGAAAAAAATCATTAAAAAAAACTAAATTGTAACTTTATTTTTAAATTATTATCGTTATTATTAATTATAAAAAGAATTAATATATGAGTTAAATATTCTTAATCATGGATATTCACCCCCAATTTACCATGAAAATTCCTAACTTTTAAATAGATATTTTTACTATACCATGGGCCGATAGAATGGCTTAACAATACCACATACCCAATATAACACATATGTATATGAATCTACCTTATTAAGTAATTTGAGGTTTTTTTATACAAGTTTTATACTAATGCAAAATATTACATCTTCTCATGACATATCCCTAAAACATGTTGACCTAGCTCTTACTAGATTTTTTGGCCAATAGGTGCATACCTAGATACATAGTAAATTTCCACAGTGACAACAATTTACATAATCTAACCAATAAAAAGTGCCAAAAAACTCAAAAAACTAAAAGACAACAAAAAATCATTAGATGTCATCATAATTTATTGGGACAAGAAGGTCTAAAGTAAAACCAAGGATCCCATGGGTTTGAATTCATAGCGAACATGTCCCTCCATGTTTTCCAACCTAGTTACCAAATGGTCAAGCAATAAAATGTGTAGATCAAAGTGAGACCAAGTCAACTTGGAGAGTTCTTGCACTCAACAAATTTTGCATTCATTTGCAAGAAAAATAATACATTTAAGAAATTACAAATATGTTGAGGATTTGGAACAACTTCCTCATAAATAATATCTACATCCTAAATAAATCTAACAGCATGACTCAACACCACAATCCCAACTAACATCTATAATAATTTACTCTAGAATAATCTACATTTCTCCAACCTAATGGAAAAATCGATCATTACACCTGCTGGCCCTAGCAGCTTGCGATTTCATTTTTACCTTTCTTGTTATTAAATAATAATATTTCTTTCCTAATTTATTCTCTTTAACTGCATGACATGATTGGGTTGTGGCAGTACTTCATCAAATTCTTGTGGCTTGAATTTTTCTTCAATCCTTACAAATTCATAAGTAGGTTGTTGTGTTTTATCATTACATTTTGCAATATCTTGTTCTATGGACTTCTACTACATTAAATTATAATAATGTATGATTTATTCTAGACTCCAATGCATTAGAATTTCATGGACCTCTTCATTTTCTTTATTTTTCATGTAGTCTTCGACATTCATTCATTCTTCATATGTAATTGTGACTTTTGTGCAGATTTTATCAAGACATGGTATTTCAATTCATCCTTCAATAAATTGTAGCTATTCTTCAAAATTTTTTATTTCTTCCTTACCATTGCTAATATCTACACATTGAACTTTTCCAGTTAGCAAATTATCTACTAGTTTCTTCTCCTCGAGCATTTGTAACCAACCTTGGCTTGAAAATTTTTCCTTATCATATATTGTTTCAAATAGCATATACAATTTAATTGGCATTTTAGATCCAAAGCTCTTCATGAACACTCACTTACCAGCACTCCTCCTCACTAATATGTGGGATATCTGTTGCTCCAATACACCTCCTCCTGGTCATTGCTATGGGTTTACAGTCTCAATCATGATTCCACTATGCCATATCCACCCAAATCTACTATGATTAGAATTGCACAACACACCCTCAGCACCACCACACATGCCCTTGACCTCAAAGAGAGAATAATAATTTGTCAAGTGGCAAGCAACACAATTCAACGAAATTCCCTACAATTCAATGGAAACATAATTCAGTGCATGCAAGGAAGGGTTGTAGGATCACTGAGCTACAGGATATCCAAGCCTTCTCCACAACCTTCATAGGTTTGGATCCACACCAACACAAAAAAAATTGAACTACAGGATATCCAAGCCTTCTACACAACCTGCATAGGTTCAGATCCACACCAACACAACAAAAAAATGAACGCTGACAGGCTCACAGCTTGCAGGTCGCCTACCACCGTTGGTCACCGGTCTCTGCACCAGTCCATGAGATTTCCTTCAACCTTTCACTTTGCACCGGATCTTTGAACTCGCAGAAAATTCTCCAATGCTCCACATGCAAACCATTCAACCTGAAGAGTTGGGTATAAATCAGAAGTATTATGTTCAGGAATTCAACCCCACTTGTGATCTCCAACAAAAAGAATACATTGGAGCTAGCATTCCATGGAGGGAAAAAGTTCTTATAGCTCAATTAAGAACTAACTCACATCAACTTTGGTGTGAAATGGGATGGTGGAAGAGACCTAAAGAAGCTTGGGAAGAAAGGGTATGCACTTTTTGCACTTCTGGGTCAGTGGAATCAAAAAAAAAATCATTTTGGAATGTGACGCATTTAGAGACATTAGGGACAGTTACCGTAGTATGTTAGCATCAATTTTTTAGATGAAAAAAATTCAATTCTAAAAAAAATTGGATATATATATATATATATATATATATATATATATATATATATTATGTTCATTTTGATGCAGGAGCATCGAGAACCTAGCCAGCAATGTGACGTCTTGGTCACATGTTGTGGCTAATTTAAAATAAAATAGACTTAGGAATAGTATAATTTATTATTTTATTAAATTTGTTATTTATTTTTGGGAGCATTGTTAGTTTTTTTTTAAATTAAATAAATATGGAATAAATTTAGCAATTGGTTTCTCTTCCTGCGTGGATGTAGAGCCAACATAGGGATAAGCCTAAAAAATAGGAAGGTAGTAATTTATTGATAAAACCTATTCTAAGAGGAGCAGTTTTATTCCTCAAGTATAAATAGTTGGAGGATGGTAAGGGAACCTCAAGGTATTTTTGTCGATATGTAGATTCCAAATTTTTATGGGAAAATATGATCAGTAGATTATTCATATCAAATGAAATGATCTTATGGATTAGTTTATTTCTGCAATTTTATTATACATATGTATATTGCTGGAATGTATGAGTGCAGGAGATTGAAATAGAGTCGAAGTTATATCTGCGATGGAAGAGAGCACCTTGATGTGCATAAACGCCACGATGTATGGTCGAAGGAAGGTGTTGACAGCGTAGTTGAAATCCCAAAGAGCCATGGCCTTCTGGAATGCAAATACATTGGTGATGTTCTGAGCTCGAATTCGTGATAGCGATGATGTCAAATACCAGAATCGGTTTGCATGAGATCTAATTATCGATACAAGGTTAAAAATTGAACCTATAGTGCGTGCATGGAGGCTACGCAAATCTGGTTGCATTGTAAAGGTTGATGCTTTATATGTCGCAGGTTATAATTGAAATAAAAGTTGATATGATATATATGTAGGTCAAATTATATATACGAAGGTCAAATATAATCTGGCTTACAATGGTTTCAAACTGCGTTGAGATGTGGTTTAAACCATTGGTAACGTTACACATATACTTTGTCAACGTTGTATGCATGTGGTCGAGTAAATAAACTACATGGATGTAAACCATGAAGGGTTAAGGTATCATATATGTTTGGTTTAAATTTCATGTTATTCAAATCCTTTAATGGATTCAAATTTGTAAATGATCAATTCGTAAACAATATAGTTCAAGCGTGGTTTGAAAAAAAATACCATTTGGAAAGGAATAGATGGTATGTGGTCTTGAAACGTTTACATCATTGTGTTGGGAAATAAGCGGGCAATTTTACATTGAGTAAATTTAGAAGCAAACTAGTTTCATAAGGAAAATTGTGGGCCTCAGTAAAAATTTATACATTTTACTATAGTAAATTAATTGGTAGGAATTGTGTGTTCTTTATTCCTAAATCATTTTTGGTATCAAAGCTTGTTAAGCTATTTTTGGAGCATTGCAAAGAATGTTGCCCAGAAGAGGAGCTGGGATAGGTCGAGGGAGACCTATAGCAAACGCAGTTTTTCTAGATGAGATCCGGCATTTGCGCACGAGACTAGATATAGTAGAAACCACTCATAGGAGAGCAGCAGATGGTGGAATTGCCAGTGTCGATGAAGAAGAGACCACTGATGAAGAAGTGGAGGAGGAAAGCGAGGCATCCAAAGTCATGAAAATGCTCACAAAGGTCAACAACCGACCAAAGGTAGAGGTACCTTTATATGATGGAAGTCTTAGTGTGGAGGTGCTAATGGACTGGATCAGTTCGTTAGATAAACACTTCGACTATGAAGAATTCGACGACAAGAAGAAAGTGAAGTTTGCAGCCACAAGATTGAAAGGCCATGCAGCCTTATGGTGGGACAAATTGCAGCTATCTAGGGAGCGAAAAGGGAAGCCCAAAATCAAGCAATGGGACAGGATGGTAAGTAAGTTGAAAGGTAAGTTTTTTCCCAAGGATTACCAATTAAATATGTTTAGACAATTGCAGAACTTAAAACAGAAAGGGATGACAATCAAGGAATATACTGAAGAATTTTATAAGCTGAGTATTAGATCTCGCCATGTTGAAGATGATCTAGAAAAGGTAGCTAGATATATAAATGGTTTGAGATATGAAATACAGGATGAGATCAGCTTATTAAATTTGAAGTCGATTGAAGATGCCTATCAAGCAGCCTTGAGGGCAGAGGAAAAACTGTTGCGCAAACAAAACCAGAGAAATAAAGGCAAGAGTCTGGCAAAAGAAGGGGGAACATTTGAATCCATATTTCAACACTCTCAGAATGAGGCAGGGAGTGTGGGCAATAGATCACCAAAAAGAGGAAATTCTGGCTGCGGAAGGTTCGTGCCCAGAGGCAAAGGCTGAGGAAGAGATGTTCAGTGCTTTGCATGTGGTGAATGGGGACATGTGCAATGGGATTTTCCTCACAATAGATCAGCAACTCAACGTAATGTGAATGTTGTTGAAGCCAAGGAGGAGATTCCTCAACCTGAAGCCAAAGAAGAACCACCAGAAGCCGAAGATTCCCTGTTACTAAAGAGGGTATTGCTTAAAGAAGCTAAAGAAGCCAGAGAACCATCTCAAATAAGGAATTTGTTCAAAACTGTATGTAAGTCAAAGGGTAAGTGTTGCAAATTGGTAATTGATAGCGGTAGTATTGATAACCTTGTTTCTACAGAGATGGTGGACAAGTTGAAGTTGGAGAGAACAGTACACCCCACTCCTTATAAATTATTGTGGCTTCAGAAAGGCCATCGAATTATTGTAACTGAACAATGTAAATTTGACTTTCAGATTGGTACTTATAAGGATGTTATTTATGTGATATAATTCCGATGGATGTATGTCACATATTGCTAGGGAGACCCTGGCATTTTGACCGAAATGCCAACACGATGGCAGAAGAAACACTTATAATTTTGAGAAAGGTGGAAATAAGCATACACTGCTACCATTGAACACTGAAGCTAAGGAATAAGCACCTGGAAACAGCATTATGTTGATGAGTGGGAAGACCTTGTTGCAGGAAGATGAGAAGGGTAAGGAGATGCATTTTGCTAGTGTTGGAAAACCCAAGGTAATTTTAACTTCTATAAATTTAGAAGATTTACCTGAAGAAATTCAGAATCTATTGAATGATTTTGCTAATATTACTGTGGATGAGTTGCCGAATAAAGTAGCCTACAGGTTAACACTGCAGAAAAATGCCGAAGCTGGAAGACAAGTGTAAGAGTTGATGGATAAAGGGTTAATCAGTGGAAGCCTTAATCCATATGCTCTACCAACAGTACTCAGTCCAAAGGAAGAAGATGAATGGCGCATGAGCACAGATTCTCGAGCCATAAATAAAATCACCATCAGGATGATGAATGAAATTTTGGAGGAATATGTAGCCTCTAAAGAAGAGTTGACAATGGATTCAAAGAAAATCCAAGTAGTCGTGAATTGGCTAACTCCTAGAAGCATATTTGAGGGAGATGTCAAAAGTAGATGGTAGGAATGCAGTAGTAAAGACAAGCAGCGAGCAGATATGAAGAGGCGGTAAAAGAAATTCCAAGCAGGTGACTTAGTCATGTATTGAAAATTTGTACCTATACCAAAACCTAGAAGAAGAACCACAAGGAGACACCATAACAGAAGAAAGCCCAAAGAAGGAAAAAGGGAAAAGAGAGTGTCAACGAAAATAAGGAGCCAAACTTATTTAGTCAAGTGGAAAGGACAGCAAATGGAAGATGCCAGTTGGATGATTGCAGCATAACTACAGAGATTTGGGATCGACTCCAAAGTACTACAAGATTAGTTTTCTTCCCAGGGAGTCTGATGCAGTTGCATCGAAAACCTAGCCAGCAATGTGAAGTCTTGGTCACATGTTGTAGCTAATTTAAAATAAAATAGACTTAGGAATAGTATAATTTATTATTTTATTAAATTTGTTATTTATTTTTGGAAGCATTGTTAGTTTGTTTTGAAATTAAATAAATATGGAATAAATTTAGCAATTGGTTTCTCTCTCTACGTGGAAATAGGGATAAGCCTAAAAAATAGGAAGGTAGTAATTTATTGAGAAAACCTATTCTAAGAGGAGCAGTTTTATTCCTCAAGTATAAATAGTTGGAGGATGGTAAGGGATCCTCAAGGTCTTTTTGTCGATATTTAGATTCCAAAATTTTATGGGAAAATCTGGTCAGTAGATTATTCATATCAAATGAAATGATCTTATAGATTAGTTTATTTCTGCAAGTTTATTATACATATGTATATTGCTGGAATGTATGAGTGCAAGAGATTGAAACAAAGTCAAAGTTATATCTACGATGGAAAAGAGCGCCTTGATGTGCATAAATGCCACGATATATGGTCGAAGGAAGGTGTTGACAGCGTAGTTGAAATCCCAAAGAGCCACGGCCTTCTGGAATGCAAACACATTAGTGATGTTCTGAGCTCGAATTCGTGATAGCGATGATGTCAAATACTAGAATCGATTTGCATGAGATCTGATTATCAATACAAGGTTAAAAATCGAACCTACAGTGCGTGCATGGAGGCTACGCAAATATGGCTGCATTATAAAAGTTGATGCTTTATATGCCGCAAGTTATAATTGAAATAAACGTTGATATGATATATATGCAGGTCAAATTATATATACAAAGGTCAAAATATAATCTGGCTTACAATGGTTTCAAACTGCGTTGAGATGTGGTTTAAACCATTGGTAACGTTACACATATACTTTCTCTGACGTTGTATGCATGTGGTCGAGTAAGTAAACTACATGTATGTAAACTATGAAGGGTTAAGCTATCATACATGTTTGGTTTAAATTTCATGTTATTCAAATCCTTTAATGGATTTAAATTTGTAAACGATATAGTTCAAGCGAGGTTTGAAAAAAAATACCATTTGGAAAGGAATAGATGGTATGTGGTCTTGAAACATTTACATCATTGTGTTGGGAAATAAGCTAGTAATTTTACATTGAGTAAATCTAAAAGCAAAGTAGTTTCATAGGGAAAATTGTGGGCTCAGTAAAAATTTATACATTTTACTATAGTAAATTAATTAGTAGGAATTGTTTGTTCTTTAAATCATAGTTATTAGGTTTGACTTAGATGGATAAAAATTCAATTCTAAAAAAAATTAGATATATATATATATATATATATATATATATATATTATGTTCATTTTTTTTCTATATCTTGTGTTCATTTTCTTTTTATTCATTTTGAAATTTAATTAATTTTAATCAATATAAACATTTTTAAAATTACAATCTACTAATCAAAACCACAACTATATTTATATATTATTTTCAAAATATCTATTCTTTTCAAAACTCTAAACTAAATTCTTTTGTGATAAGATTTATCTTATCTAAAATCATTTATTAATTGATATAAATTAAAACTTTAATATTCAAAACTCAAAGTAAATCCAATCTAAAATCATTTAGTAATTAATATTCAAAACCCAAAACTTTATCTCTTTTTAATTTCAGATTCTATTTAAAATTATTTTGTAAATAATAAATATTTAAAAATTAAATATTCAAAACTTTTTTTTATAAAATTCCTCTTTTAAAAAAAAAAAAAAAAAATCAATTCTTAACATAAATATATATATAATAATTAGTTTATATAATATTTATTTTTTTCCTTTCTCCTTATGTCAGTTTTTTAAACTATTAAAAAATCACACTGAAACTGAAAACTGTAAAAATTTCTCAACTCAACATTAATTTCCATTAAACCCGCTATCCGGCCATCATCTCCTTTTATTTTTGTTTAGAAGTCACAACAAATATACAAATTAACAAATCCGTTTCCTAAATTATAAACAATGAATTTCATTTATCCTAGCAACGCTACCATGAATTGTTGAGATAATGCCTCATTTATGATGCATACTACAGATTAGGGATTGGTTTGGTTTGTTGGAGGATGTTGAGAGATTCTCTCAACTACTCCCTCCAAGAATGGAATTAGTTGGATCTCAGCAGCACTATAAATATTGTAATGTATTAGTGTGATTTAATATAGAAATTAATTGTTTGTGTGTTATTCCTGTGTTCAATGGCTGATCTCTTCAATTTTAATATGGTATCGGAGCCAAACTGAGCTTAATCCCTCACGGGAGTGCTCGGGAAGATGAAGAGACAATTGTGATAATTGATTCTATAGGAATAGGATTCGTGTGTAGATTACTGTGTGAGCGTTTGAGGTGAAATGTTTTATTTGTTTTATATAGTTGTTATTTGATTTCAATTTCCAGTGTCACTGCTGAAGGATATTTAATTTTAATACCTCTGCCTGAGGTGCTGCGGCGGACACAATCTGTTGCGTATTGGCACATGCTGAAAATTCCCTTTCAAGCTTTTGAAAGAGTCGAGCAAACCCCGTCTTCCAATCTCTAATTTGGGTGGACAGCTTGGGGTTGCGGAGGGAGCAGCAGCCAAGACACCGTGGCTGTGGCTCTGAACGAACAATCAAATGATTGATCTGTTGAAGGGCATTGTGCATACTTTCCAAACAATTCTGGACAGGCTCTGGGAGTGCTCTCTGTTGCTGTCGGAATTGATTTTCAATATGCCTTAAAAATCCCTCCATACAGGTGAAGTCAGCTTTGAGATGACGGAATTTGGCTGGGGGAAAGGCAGTGTGTGCTTCTCCTGTTTATCCGAAAGCGCTAAACATTTCATTTTTAACAAAGACTTCCGTGAATGTCTTTGAAGGGTTCCTTGTTCCTGTTTCTCTCCTGTCGACTGCTATGAAAATATTTGAACAAGAAATATATAATGCAATGAATGACTAGCTACAACCAGACTCAGTGATGTTTTAAATTTGAGGGAGGAGTCTGATCAAAGTCTTCTTAACGCTCATGATCGAGATCATAAAATCAGATAAGTTGTGTTAGGGTTGAATGGAGTAGACTCTCTTCATAAACCAGGTGTTTTAAGCTCTCGGTATTTCATCTTGCTTTTCTTCAGTTTTGAAAATGAAATATAATTTTCATAATATTTGTTCAATATCCAAAGAAGTTAGCACGAGTCAGATTGAAACGCTGGAAAAGCACTAAAATGATGGTTAGATGTATAAAATTTCATAATATTAGCAGTGGCGCTTTATTAATGCATGCGGAGAGGCTGTGCATCAAGCACAGAATTGCATAGTTATGTGGTGACAAAACGCATTCAACTTCAGAAGGCAAGGAATGAAGAGAAAGTCAACACAGTTGTTGCTGGTCATGCTATTGGTTTGATTTACATTAGATTTCTGGGTTTATTGGTGAGAGTTGTGTAGTGCAGAACCAATTACTAAACAAATTAGCATTATTTAAATTAGTCGTTCTCTACGTTCTACAGGGACGAGAGAACAATTGGCTAATTTGATTGTGTGGATTTGTTATATGTTGATATTGTTGTGCTACGGGCCAAGAGCATCAGTTACAGGTTACAGTATGAGATCCATTTGTGTGAAGCAGGTCAAGTTGTTAGATTAGCTCTTGAACACATTTAGTATTCAGACCATTTGCCTAGCCACTGATGGATAGCCGAAAGCGAAATATCTGACAGATGGTGATTGGTCCATAGGATGGTTCATCACTTGTCAGCTCTTATCACAGAAGCCCCAACGAGCGGAGTTGTCAATACTGTTGATCTTGCAAAGTTCATTATTGCTGATAAAAAACAAATGTATTTTAAATGGGTTGAATGGTAGCTCGAAAATGGTGGAGAAAAGAGCATTGTCTATGAGATCTCAGAGTGGGTACAAATGTTAATGAAGACCAGGGCAGACAAATGTTTGTATTAATTTAGTGTGTTCTCCATTTATGTAATGTAGGCATTAAGGTGGGGTGTTGAGATAATGCCTCATTTATGATGCATACTACAGATTAGGGATTGGTTTGGTTTGTTGGAGGATGTTGAGAGATTCTCTCAACTACTCCCTCCAAGAATGGAATTAGTTGGATCTCAACAGCACTATAAATATTGTGATGTATTAGTGTGATTTAATATAGAAATTAATTGTTTGTGTGTTATTCCTGTGTTCAATGGTTGATCTCTTCAATTTTAATATGAATCGGATCGATTTTTTAACGAATTATTCAATATACGAATCAAACTCAAATTTCCATACTTTTTTCTCTGATTCGCCTTTGGATGATTCCCGATTTGCTGAACAAGCCCCTTCCAGTCACATGCCTGTATTTGTTTTTTGCTCACTCACTTTAGATTCGGGGTTCTCTCTTGCCTCAGTTTTGTTTTAACGCTGCAGGTTATCCTATACAATCCTCCCTGGAGCCAAGCATATTGCATGTTAGTGGAATTTGTAATATTGGTAGCGATATGGCTGGATTTATGATAAAATATTTTTGTTTATGATGCCCTTGTTTGTATCATTCACATGGAAAGGGACATTATGATGGATTATTATGTATATATTTTTCTGCATCTGTTTCTGGATTTGTTTTTTAGAAGACTATTTTAGTTGAATATGATACATGGAAAGAGACATTACGATGGATTATTTTGTATATATTTTTCTGCCTCTGTTTCTGGAATTGTTTTTAGAAGACTATTTTATTTTAGTTGAATATGACAATGTATTGTTTACCTTAATATATATACTAGCACAACCAAATTATATTTACTAATG
The DNA here is from genome assembly GCA_034641835.2 of Pinus albicaulis. Classification (NCBI taxonomy): domain Eukaryota; kingdom Viridiplantae; phylum Streptophyta; class Pinopsida; order Pinales; family Pinaceae; genus Pinus; species Pinus albicaulis. The sequence goes on along the minus strand of CM076575.1, from coordinate 1,586,057,152 downwards.
TGGTTGATATACGCCGATAGGCGTATATAAAATAGATTTACAACCACATTTACCAATGTGGTTGATATACGTCGATAGGCCTATATCCACTACCCATCACATTAATTTATATATCAATAAATAAATATTATATTTACTTGAAATATATATATTATATATTAATAAGAACATAAATATTAATATATTAATTATGATTAAAATCACAAAAATATTTTATATATATTAATAATATTATAATATTTAGTAATAATATATATTAATAATATTTATTAATATATTAATAATATTAACTATATACATACTATATATTAACTTGAAATATATATAATATATATTAAAAATATTTATTAATTTAATAATAAGATTAATAATAAATAATATTTTAATATTTTAATATTTATTAATATATTAATATCATAGATGGTTATATTATTAATAAACCAAAAGAACTAATAATATATATTATATCATAGTTGGTTATATTATTAATAATATATATTAATAATATTATAATATTATTAATAAACATTATTAATAAATATTAGAATATTTTTTAATAATATATATTAATATATTAATATACCCAAGGGTTTAATATTATAAAGCAAAGGAATCAGCGAACACAAGGGATAAATATTATAAACCTAATGGATGAATATTATAAACAATAGAGATTAATAAACCCTAAGAATTAATATTTTAAACTGAAAAATCTAAGAAATTAACAAACCCTGAGAATTAGTATTTTAAACTCAAGAGAGTAATAAACCGAATGTGTGATTAACATTATAAACCAAAAGAACTAATAAACACAAGGGTTTAATATTATAAACCAAAGGAATCAGTGAATCCAAGGGATAAATATTAAAAATGTAAGGGATTAATAAGGCTAAGGGCAATATTAAAAACAATAGAGATTAATAAAACCCAACAATTTAATACTATCAACCAAAGGAATTGGTGAACCCAAGGGAATTGATTTAAACATTGAGATAATTGTTGTCACAATGCGATGTTGGACCAACTATGACCATGGTTGGCCATGGGTGACTTTCATATTGAGACAATATTTTTCAGAATGTGATGCAGGAGCATTAGCTCCGAAAAACACCTTGTATTTTATTTAAGCTAGGGGGTTTCATGTTTTGAAGAAATATTAAATTTCATGTAAATATTAATATTATTTTGAGTGATTATATTTTAATTAATTATTTGTGAGAATTTGTAAATGTTTCCAAACAACTGGAAACATGAGAGAAATTAGTTTCAAGATAATTTAAAATTAATGAGGGAGCCTAAGTTGGAATTATTTTCAAAGTTTTAGGGATAAAAATCTATCTTTTAGGGATGTTGAGAGATTTAGGGATTTGTTGAGATTTTAAAGGGATAGAACTCAATTTAGTGCATTTTTAATTTGTATAAATTAGAAGGCCTCAAAGGCAAATAGGGCAGGTAGGATAGAATAGAAAGGAGAAAGTAAAGCTTGGACAGCCAAAGCTTGTAAGCCTCCGGCAATTGTAAGGCCATTACTGTTGAATATTCGGCAAAGACAAAGTCTGTAAGTGTTTTCATTGTTAATGTAAAAAGTGGTTTCAGAATTGTGTGGTTCGATTTTTGGAGTGGAGTATATTTTCTGTAATTGGGTTTTAAATGGAGAATACACATTTTATATAATCTGGTGGTGAAATCGTTGTTTATAAGTTAATGCCATTAAATGAGTCAAATTTTGCAATCTAAAGAGAAATCGATCTGAATAATCGATTCAATTTTAATAAGTCGATGCTATGGGCAAACACATTAACAAAGAGCGGCTTTTCTTCCAATGTAGAACTCGGCATTTTGCATCTTATGGAATGTACGCAGAGGTTTATAATTGAATCAAATCTTATGTCCTGTCAATTGAAAAATGAAACAGTATTCAATTGATGGAGAACGCTATTGGAGGGAATTGAATATAAATGGCATGGTGGCTATAGTTTTATGTTGAACCAGTTCTATTGCCGTAATCACTAATTTGTTCAGAAATGATTTTGATTTGTATGAATACGTTTGGGTTCAATCTTTGTAAGGTGACTTTGCATATAATTTTGGAAAATCGATGTTGTTAATTAGGCAAAACTCTGATATTATTTAAATAATAAGTTGATGTTCTGAACATTACAAACAACGCACAATTGGGATGTAATATCCATGGCAATTGCAGAAGTTAATTGGCAAATCGAATTACAATGTTAAGAAATGCAGTAGAGTGTTTGAAGGATTGATGGAGGAGGCGTTAAATTGGGTTGAAGACTTCAACAGTACTTGGTGGTCTGTAATCGAATAAATTCGATTGGACAGCGCTGAAGAATGTATCGATTTGGTAAATGAAGTTTTAATGTTCCAAATTCCATTTGCTATTAACACTATTCTAAATCCAGAATCATGGAATGCTAAAAGCGTTGGTAACACCATCCAAATTCTGCCTGTGAGCCATTAGACAACGAATTAACATTTGAAATTGCAGAAAAAGACCACAAGTCAACAAGTCTGGCAAAGTTATTAAACGAAGGCGTTGAAAGATTACAATCTGGCAAAGTCTCAACAACAGTATTGCAGCAGTTGTATGAGGTTAACTGTAACGTTAATGTCAAGGTATGAAATTCTGGCATTCAATTTTAAGAGCTGGTAAGCAGAATGGGAAGGGCGCACTTATATATTTGATATTGGTTCAATTAAAATAATGTTAAAATTGAATGATGGGGCATTGTCTCATTGACTTACGAGTATATGAAATAGAATGTAAACCCATATATAAATGATTGTGAAATGAATAATGAGAATATTTTGAACCATGAATTAAAAGGGTTTATAATGGTTGTACTGAAAGGGCTATTGTATTGAAGTTTTGGTTGAATAAACTTTGTACAATTAATGTGAAATAGGAAACCATATAGATAATGGCCAAGAGTGAGTGAAATGCCAAGCTTTTGATTGAATCCAGCATATGTGAATGTAATTGTGGTAATGGATCTGAATTATGAGAGCATTCGAAGTTGATGGGATTGATAGTTAAAATATGAATGAGGATGAAGGAAACTTCACATACAATGATTGATTTTTATTGAGTTTTCATGAACCATGAAATATGTGAACAGGTGTTTGAGAAGCTTCCGCATGCAAATGATAAAATATGAATTTGCCAGGAATTGAAAGGTAAGCTTCCGCATATTAATTGAGATTGCCAGTGGTAGAAATTTGCCAGACATTGAGGTACTGATTGAGCATAGGCTGAGATGCATGTTCATATGCATTTGAAGAAAGATTCTGGGTATTGCAGGCTATGCCTGCATCATTTTTGGTATCAGAGCCGGAATAGCTCTGTATGAAAATTTCTTGAAGGAATTCAGAACCGAGAGGTGTGCATGCAGGCAAGGGAGATCAGATTCTAATCTGACAGTCAAGCAATCAGAGTACATCTGAATGAATGAAGAATCGTTCAGGTATTGTGTTTGTTTAATTTTGATTTGAGTTTCACTGACAAGAAATAGATTGAGGATTGATGGTTGCAGCAATGAAGTATCTCAGCAAAGGAGATCAAGGGATAGTAATGAAAGAAGTTGTTAATGATTTCTGAGTGGAAGAAACTCAGCAAAGAAGGAATTATTGCTGACAGTTGAAGTTTGCCATATAAAGCCAGAAGATTGGAAGAGAGGATCAGATTTTAAAATCTGATTGACAGTAGTTGAATATCGAGAAATTGTGCAGAGGAAGCATAAAGATGAGATTCTGAAGGTAATTGAAGTGTAGGTGAATGGAAGGACAAGATCAGACGAGATCTTGGAGGTAAGATGATATGGTTTTATTTGGATTTGAAGAATAGAATATTGTAGTCTTTGCATTGAAGTATTATTGCAACTCCCAAAAGGAAGTGTGGTTAGAATTGCTAACAGATAAAGGAAGCTGGTGAAAGTTTCTAAGTGAAAACATAGATGTGGCAGAACCTTGAGGAATTCAAATAGAGATTGGATAAGGATGAAAGTTGCGTTCTTTGAAGATACAGATGAGTCGAAGCCCAGGGAGAGCAAAGAGAAGTGCTCAAAGGAGGTTCCATAGATAAAGAACCAATTGCTTACCAAAAGACTGAGTGAGAAGAGCTTGGTGAGGTAAGTGGCGGCAGGACAGGACTTGCTGCTAAAGAGACTTTAGTGCAACTCATAGTAAAGTGAGTGAGGAACTCATAGAGATGGAAAGGATGATGACTAGTGACAGTCGTAACAGAGGTTCTGAAATAAACCACAGCAGAGGACAAAAGGAGAAGGATGCCAAGACAATTGGCATACAGAGACAGTTAATCAAAGAGGAATATGAGAGGGAGAAGGCTGAGATAGTAGTTCAGCTTGAGGTATTAATGGAGATGTTGCAAAGAAATGAAGTAGACCAGAAGCATGGTTATGTCATGAGAAAGAAGGTGAAGTGGCAGAGACTACAAGAGAAGAGGAATCATCAGGTGAATATGCAGTTGATAAAGGAACTAAGGGAACTTGAACAGGTTATTGATGCCAAACAGAGGATAGAGAAGCTCGAAAGAATTGAGCTACAACAAAAGGAAGATGCTGAAGAAGATGTTGAAGTTTCGATATGTGAACCAGAAAGTGGACCATTACTTTTTGAAACTGATGAAGAGCTAGAGGAGTTGAATCATATGAATGATTCGAAGCAGCCGGAAGACTTGATGACTGAAGCATTAAATAAGACTGTAGGGTCTTGTGATTTTAAAAATAATGATTTGTGTATGATTGTAGGTTTGGAAGAAGATAGACAATCTTTTAAAGATGTCAAAGATGTGAAAGAGTACCTTCCAGAAGATGAAAGTTCTGAAGCAGAATATGATAAAGAGGCTGGGAAAGAATTAGTTCACTACAATGGACAAATGTTGGAAGACATCATTGAAATAGGTGACGAGAAGGGGAGACTAGCTGACAGTCTCAAGAGTTCTTTGAGTTTGGATCAGCATACTGATATGCTGACAGAAGAAGAGAAATCAACGCAACATACTGAAGTGTTGTTAAAGGGAAAAGAGGTACAGAGGCCTTATATTTTTTATTATAATGATTGTCTTATAATTGAAGATGTTGTTGCAGACGCTGGAACATATTTGGCACAGATGGAAGAAGGAGAGGAAGAACATCTACTGAAGGATGTTAAGGAGAGACTGCTGAAGAAAGATGACAAAATAGTTGTCATAAATGATAATCAAGAAGAAGTTGACAGATGCAGAAAACAAAGGCAAGAAATTGTTCTAAAAGACAATGTAGCAGCAGCAGAAAAGGTGCAAAACAGCAGTAAGGGTGAAAAGGAAGCGATCAAAACAAGTAAGGAACAAGCAAGAATGAGAGTTCAGCAATCAAGAGATGGAAACAATCAGCAGACAGAGGACATACTGGACAGAGAAATTGAGTTGATAAGGAGGTTAATGATAAAAACATCCCAGAGAAAGACGGCAATAAGAAAGAAAAGGAGTGACAACAAGAGGAAGACAGTAGCAGATCTTGAAGGCAGAGCAAGTGGAGCATTACAGCACAAAATATGGAAACCTGGAGGACAACAGCAGATAACAACAGCAGTAAAGAAATTGACAAGCAAGGAAAGATTACAAAATAAAATTTGGGATCCAGGAGGAAATAATTATCCAGACTTATGACCAGGTGGTCATGAATTTTCTTACATGGGGAGTCTGATGCAGGAGCATTAGCTCCGAAAAACATCTTGTATTTTATTTAAGCTAGGGGGTTTCATGTTTTGAAGAAATATTAAATTTCATGTAAATATTAATATTATTTTGAGTGATTAATTATATTTTAATTAATTATTTGTGAGAATTTGTAAATGTTTCCAAACAACGGGAAACATGAGAGAAATTAGTTTCAAGATAGTTTAGAATTAATGATGGAGCCTAAGTTGGAATTAGTTTCAAAGTTTTAGGGATAAAAATCTATCTTTTAGGGATGTTGAGAGATTTAGGGATTTGTTGAGATTTTAAAGGGATAGAACTCAATTTAGTGCATTTTTAATTTGTATAAATTAGAAGGCCTCAAAGGAAAATAGAGCAGGTAGGATAGAATAGAAAGAAGAAAGTAAAGCTTGGACAACCAAAGCTTGCAAGCCTCCGGCAATTGTAAGGCCATTACTGTTGAATATCCGGCAAAGACAAACTCTGTAAGTGTTTTCATTGTTAATGTAAAAAGTGGTTTCAGAATTGTGTAGTTCGATTTCTGGAGTGGAGTATATTTTCTGTAATTGGGTTCTAAATGGAGAATGCACATTTTATAAAATCTGGTGGTGAATTCGTTGTTTATAGGTTAATGCCATTAAATGAGTCAATTTTTGCAATCTAAAGGGAAATCGATCTGAATAATCGATTCAATTTTAATAAGTCGATGTTGTGGGCAAACACATTAACAAAGAGCGGATTTTCTTCCAATATAAAACTCGGCATTTTGCATTTTCTGGAATGTACGCAGAGGTTTATAATTGAATCAAATCTTATGTCCTGTCAATTGACAAATGAAACAGTATTCAATTGATGGAGAACACTGTTGGATGGAATTGAATATAAATGGTATGGTGGCTGTAGTTTTATGTTGAACCAATTCTATTGCCGTAATCACTAATTTGTTCAGAAATGAATTCGATTTGTATGAATACGTTTGGGTTCAATATTTGTAAGGTGACTCTGCACATAATTTGGGAAAATCGATGTTGTTAATTAGGCAAAACTCTGATATTATTTAAATAATGTCGATGTTCTGAACATTACAGACAGCGCACAATTGGGATTTAATATCCACGGCAATTGCAGAAGTTAATTGGCAAATCGAATTACAAAGTTAAGAAATGCAGTAGAGCGTTTGAAGGATTGATGGAGGAGGCATTAAATTGGGTTGAAGACTTCAACAGTACTTGGTGGTCTATAATTGAATAAATTTGATTGGACAGCGCTGAAGAATGTATCGATTTGGTAAATGAAGTTTTAATGTTCCAAATTCTAGGTACTATTAACACTATTCTAAATCCAGAATCATGGAATGCTAAAAGCGTTGGTAACACCATCCAAATTCTGCCTGTGAGCCATTAGACAACTAATTAACATTTGAAATTGCAAAAAAGACCACAAGTCAATGAGTCTAGCAAAGTTATTAAACGAAGGCGCTGAAAGATTACAATCTGGCAAAGTCTCAACAGCAGTATTGCAGTAGTTGTATGAGGTTAACTGTAATGTTAATGTCAAGGTATGAAATTCTGGCATTCAATTTTAAGAGCTGGTAAGCAGAATGGGAAGGGCGCACTTATATGTTTGATATTGGTTCAATTAAAATAATATTAAAATTGAATGATGGGGCATTGTCTCATTGACTTCTGAGTATATGAAATCAGATACTGAAACCCATATATAAATGATTGTGGAAATGAATAATGAGAAGATTTTGGGCTTAAAACCAGAATTAAAAGGGTTTATAATATGGTTTTGCCAAAAGGGCTATTGTATTGAAGTTTGGTTGAGACAAAACTTTGTGCAATTTAATGTGAAATGGAAACCATATAGATAATGGCCAAGAGTGAGTGAAATGCCAAGCTTTTGATTGAATCCAGCATATGTGAATGTAATTGTGGTAATGGATCTGAATTATGAGAGCATTCGAAGTTGATGGGATTGATAGTTAAAATATGAATGAGGATGAAGGAAACTTCACATACAGTGACTGATTTTTATTGAGTTTTCATGAACCATGAAATATGTGAATAGGTGTTTGAGAAGCTTCCGCATGCAAATGATAAAATATGAATTTGCCAGGAATTGAAAGGTAAGCTTCCGCATATTAATTGAGATTGTCAGTGGTAGAAATTTGCCAGACATTGAGGTACTGATTGAGCATAGGCTGAGATGCATGTTCATATGCATTTGAAGAAAGATTCTGGGTATTGCAGGCTATGCCTGCATCAGAATGTGACATTTGATCATGGATGACATTGATCGATTATTCATATTATAAACCAAAATAAATAATAAACCCAAGGGTTTAATATTATAAACCAAAGGAATTGGTTAACCCAAGGGAAATCCATTACCCAACAAATTATAAACCAAAGGAATTGGTGAACCCAAGGGAATTTATTTAAACATTGAGACAATTGTTGTCACAATGAGACATTGGACCAACTATGACCATGGTTGGCCATGGGTGATTTTCATGTTGAGAAAATATTTGTCAGAATGTGACATTTGATCATGGATGACATTGATCGATTATTCATATTATAAAACAAAATAACTAATAAACCCAAGGGTTTAATATTATAAACCAAAGGAATTGGTGAACCCAGGGGTATTGATTTAAACATTGAGACAATTGTTGTCACAATGCGACGTTGGACCAACTATGACCATTGTTGGCCATGGGTGATTTTCATGTTGAGACAATATTTGTCAGAATGTGACATTTGATCATGGATGACATTGATCGATTATTCATAATTTAAACCAAAAGAACTAATATACCCAAGGGTTTAATATTATAAACCAAAGGAATTGGTGAACCTAAGGGAAAACTATTACCCAACAAATTATAAACCAAAGGAATTGGTGAACCCAAGGGAATTAATTTAAACATTGAGACAATTTTTTTCACAATGCGACGTTGGACCAGCTATGACCATGGTTGGCCATGGGTCATTTTCATATTGAGACAATATTTGTCAAAATGTGACATTTTATCATGGATGAAATTGATCGATTATTCATAATATAAACCAAAAGAACTAATATACCCAAGGGTTTAATATTATAAACCAAAGGAATTGGTGAACCCAAGGGAAAACCATTACCCAAACAATTATAAACCAAAGGAATTTCTGAACCCAAGGGAATTGATTTAAACATTGATACAATTGTTGTCAGAAGGCGACGTTGAACCAACTATGACCATGGTTGGCCATGAGTGATTTTCATATTGAGACAATATTTGTCAGAATGTGACATTTGATGATGGATGACATTGATCGATTATTCATATTATAAACCAAAAGAACTAATAAACCCAAGGGTTTAATATTATAAACCAAAGGAATTGGTGAACCCAAGAAAGTTGATTTAAACAATCAGGATAATTGTTCTAACAATGCAACATTTGATCATGGATGACATTGATCGATTATTCATATTATAAACCAAAATAACTAATAACCCCAAGGGTTTAATATTATAAACCAAAGGAATTGGTGAACCTTAGAAATTGATTTAAACATTGAGACAATTGTTGTCGCAATGCGACTTTGGACCAAGTATGACCATGGTTGGCCATGGGTGATTTTCATATTGATACAATGTTTGTCGGAATGTGACATTTGATCATGGATGACATTGATCGATTATTCATATTATAAACCAAAAAAACTAATAAACCCAAGGGTTTAATATTATAAACAAAAGCAAGTGGTGAACCCAAGGGAAAATCCTTACCCAAAAAATTATAAACCAAAGGGATCGATAGTAAGAAATATTAAAAACAATAGAGAATAATAAAACCTAAGGGTTTAATATTATAAACCAAAGGAATTAGTGAACCCAAGGGAAAACCATTACCCAACAAATTATAAACCAAAGGAATTGATGAACCCAAGGGAATTGATTTAAACATTGAGACAATTGTTGTCACAATGCGACGTTACACCAACTATGACCATGGTTGGCCATGGGTGATTTTCATATTGAGACAATGTTTTTCGAAAAAGACAATGTTGTCAGAATGTGACATTTGATCATGGATGACATTGATCGATTATTTATATTATAAACCAAAAGAACTAATAAACCCAAGGGTTTAATATTATAAACCAAAGGAATTGGTGAACCCAAGGGAAAACCATTACCCAAAAAATTATAAACCAAAGGAATTGGTGAACCCGAGGGAATTCATTTAAACATTGACACAATTGTTGACACAATGTGACGTTGGACGAAGTATGACCATGGTTGGCCATGGCTGATTTCATATTTAGACAATTTGATGATGGATGACATTGATCGATTATTCATATTATAAACCAAAAGAAATAATAAACCCAAGGGTTTAATATTATAAACCAAAGGAATTGGTGAACCCAAGGGAATTTATTTAAACATTGAGACAATTGTTGTCACAATGCGACGTTCGACCAACTATGACCATGGTTGGCCATGAGTGATTTTCATATTGAGACAATATTTTTCAGAATGTGACATTTGATCATGGATGACATTTATCGATTATTCATATTATAAACCAAAAGAACTAATAAACCCAAGGGTTTAATATTATAAACCAAAGGAATTGGTGAACCCAAGGGGATTGATTTAAACATTGAGACAATTGTTCTCACAATGCGACATTTGATCATGGATGACATTGATCGATTATTCATATTATAAACCAAAAGAACTAACAACCCCAAGGGTTTAATATTATAAACCAAAGGAATTGGTGAACCCAAGGGAATTGATTTAAATATTGAGACAATTGTTGTCACAATGCGACGTTCGACCAAATATGACCATGGTTGGCCATGGGTGATATTCATATTGAGACAATGTTTGTCAGAATGTGACATTTGATCGTGGATGACATTGATCGATTATTCATATTATAAACCAAAAGAAATAATAAACCCAAGGGTTTAATATTATAAACCAAAAGAATTGGTGAACCCAAGGGAAAACCATTACCCAACAAATATTAAAAACCTAAGGGATCAATAAGGCTAAGGGAAATATTAAAAACATTAGAGATTAATAAAACCTAAGGGTTTAATATTATAAACCAAAGGAATTGGTGAACCCAAGGGAAAACCATTACCCAAAAAATTATAAACCAAAGGAATTGGTGAACCCAAGGGAAAACCATTACCCAACAAATTATAAACCAAAGGAATTGGTGAACCCAAGGGAATTGATTTAAACATTGAGACAATTGTTGTCACAATGCGATGTTCAACCAACTATGACCATGGTTGGCCATGGGTGATTTTCATATTGAGACAATGTTTGTCAGAATGTGACATTTGATCATGGATGACATTGATCGATTATTTATATTATAAACCAAAGGAATTGGTGAACCCAAGGGAAAACCATTACCCAACAAATTATAAACCAAAGGAATTGGTGAACCCAAGGGAATTCATTTAAACATTCAGACAATTGTTGTCACAATGCGACGTTGGACCAAGTATGACCATGGTTGGCTATGGCTGATTTCATATTCAAACAATTTGATGATGGATGACATTGATCGATTATTCATATTATAAACCAAAAGAACTAATAAACCCAAGGGTTTAATATTATAAACCAAAGGAATTGGTGAACCCAAGGGAATTGATTTAAACATTGAGACAATTGTTGTCATAATGCGACGTTCGACCAACTATGACCATGGGTTGGCCATGAGTGATTTTGATATTGAGACAATATTTGTGAGAATGTGACATTTGATCATGGATGACATTGATCGATTATTCATATTATAAACCAAAAGAAGCAATAAACCCAAGGATTTAATATTATAAACCAAAGGAATTGGTAAACCCAAGAGAAAACTATTACCCAACAAATTAGTATTAGAAATAAAAATTATTAATAAACTTGAGTGATTAATAAAGTCGGTCGAAGGATCAATAAAATTAATAAAAAATATATATAAAACCAAAGAAATTGATAAACAGTAATAATTAACCCAACGTATTATTCATATTATAAACCAAAAGAAGTAATAACCCAAGGGTTTAATATTAGAAAACAAAGGAATTGGTGAACCCAATTCCTTTTTTTTCTTATTATAAACTAAAGGAATTGGGGAACCTAAGGGAAAAATATTAAAACCATAAGAGATCAACAAAGCCAAGGGATACCTATAAAAAACAAAAAAAATTAGTAAAGTCACATGACTATTAATATTATAAACCGAGGGGAATAAACATGGTTTACCATGCTTGATTTAAACATTGAGACAATTGTTGTCACAATGTGACGTTGGACCAATTATGACCATGGTTGGCCATGGGTGATTTTCATATTGAGACAATATTTGTCATAATGTGACAATATAAATATAAATATATTTATATTTATATTTATATTTATATTTATATTGTATTTATATTTATGTTGATGTGATTAATACGAGCTTCACAATATTGTATTTATAAAATTAATCTCTTGGGTTTATTAAGGTCTAAAATTCTAGGTTTTATAATACTAATTTTGTGTCTAACTTAGATTTATAATCTTGAATATATAATATTAATCCCTTGGTTTTATTTCCCTACGTTTAATATTAATCCCTTGGGTATATTTCAGCTAGGGTTTATAACATTTTGAAATGTTGTGTTTTTAATATTGTTGTTTATAATATTGGAATTAATATTGAGTTTTATAATTTTAGGGTGTATAATATTAATATTGATATTAATCTCTTAGGTTTATTAATATGTTAGGTTTATTAATATTTTGAGTTTAATCATCCCTTGGGGTTATCTCAGACTTATAATCTTAAGGTTTATAATTGTAGGGTTTATAATATTTTTTTTTGGTAAATTTGTCTATTTATATTAGAAAAGCCTACGGTTACCATGATGGATTACAAAGAGTAGAGGGGAGGATATAGGAGATGAAGAACATTCAACCTGTGTCTCATTGAGTGGGGAAGAGAGAAGCAAAAGATACAAGAAGAAAAGCAAGCAAGCCACAACACAAACACTGAAATTTACGCTAGAATATCCCCCAGAATGAGTTTCTTCCTCATTAGAACATTTATGCTTACAATATAAATCTTAGGGTTTAATATTAATAGTATTAGACATTTTTATAATACTATTAATATACTATAGTATTTACATATGACTCAATATTATTAATATTGTGATTATAATATAAATACATATAAAAGATATTGATAATTATTTTAATATGTTAATAAATGGATATTAATCATTAAAATAATATTGAGACACAAATAAGCATTATTAGTAATAACTTTATCCTATTATATTATTATATTTTGTTAATTTATATATATATATATATATATAGTCAATCTGTGATGGCCACGTTAACAATATACATCTAATCATTATTAGTGATTAATCAATATTTGTCACATAACATATTATTAGAGTGAATAAAAGTTTAAATTTATTTTTATTAATAACTATATTGTTAATTATTACAAAATAAATATTAGTATTCTTATTTATCAATATTAATGTTAATATTTTTTTTAACAATATTAATATTCTTAATAATATTAATATTACAATGTAGATATTATTATGTTAATAATACTAAATATCAAAATTTTAAAATTTTAAAAACTTTATTAAGATTGTTAATATTACAAATATTATTTTTTAAACATTATTAATATTGTATTTAATGGTATTATTAGTAATATTGCTTTCAATATTAATTCAATTCTTATTTTATTAATAATAATAATATAAATTTTAATATTATTTTTAAATATAATATAAACTTTATTATAAAATCAACATTTTACGAATATAAACATTAGACTTAAAATTTTAATCTTAGCTCTATAACTTGTTGTTTTGAATATATGTCATTATTCTGTGATTCAGATTTTAGCAAAATGAAAATATGATAATGAAATCTAATCCTATATATGTTCGCTCATATAATTAAAATTTTGCACAATATAAAATTCAATCATTTTATACATTTTTAATTAAAAAATATTATTTTATTTATAAATTATTATTTTATATTTTAAACTTATTACATTTAAATTAAAATATACTAAATGTATTGAAAGTTTTAACTAATGTCAACTTTAATTCATATCTTTACCAAGTTTTCTATGTATCTTTGATGATAAATAATAGCATGTCTTCACGCTTCCTACGTATCTTTGCCATAAATAATAGCATGATTGAAAAATAGTTCCTACACCCAAAGTTGGATTTGTGAAAACAAAAGAAAACGGAAAACTTTGAAAGAAATCATTGGTTGTATAAGAAAATAAAATACAATTTTTTGTTTTAACATATCAACAAATGATGAGTGAAGCAAAATATTTTCAACGAAATAAAATTCAATATAAAAATATCAATATACTTAAATAAATAACGAATGGAAACCCAGACTTTTTCATTTTTCTCTCTGGAGTTTAACAATTTACCTAAAATCATATCGAACCTGCTTGACTCAGAAAACAGCCCGAAGCCCAAGGAAACAAAGGGAAAGAATGAAAAAACAACATAGTATTCTCCCTTCACTTATAGAATTCTGCAAACGTTTGCAGCAGCTTTATAAATTCACAACATTGTTGAAAATTGACACGCATTTATGCTTCTAGTGCACACAGAAATCCAGAAGAATCAATCTCTTTGAAACAATACTTGAGCCAAATATGAACAATGCATGCACGCGTATTATTTTCTCACTGATCTGGGTTGCCGACGAGCTTCATGACCCCAAGTATTATATAATACGTGTTGTTTTCTTTCAGTCTGCGTTTTTTGTATCTCACCTATTTACAGATCAACAGATTACAAAATTAAATCAGCTATAACCTGGACACTGGACATGATCACTACTGTAATTTTATTACATCTGAGTCAACCACAGCTGCAAGTTTGTGATGAGAATTTCAGAAATCAATCTGTGGAATATCAAAACCCATGAAAATTAGTAATGACTAACTAAACCTGTAGCACTGAAAGTTGTACTAAATTTGATCCAGAATTGCAGCACTGCGGTGGAAGTCCGAATCAGACAACAGAGCACTGAGCATCGTGGACACCGTCCTGTCACCAAGTACGGGGTATTCAGTTTTTTGAAGCTGCTGCCATGATATTGGAAAAATGGCGGAATTTAGGGCACCATGGTTATGGTTATTAATGTTGTCACTAGATACTAGATCTTGAGACTTGGAGTCTGTTGTAATATATATTGGCAATGTCTCGTTTTTAGAATCCCCTGCCTCGGCATTCACCTCGCTGAGAGGCCTGTGCGTGTTAGGATCTATGCCTTGTTGCCTCAGCTTATTTTTAATGCACGAGTTCCAAAGGTTCTTGATCTCATTATCAGTTCTTCCGGGCAGGTGTGTTGCTATTTGAGACTACCTATGTGGCAAGCAATTTTTTTTTCAATATTATAATTTCACCCAACATTAATCCACAACTATAATGAACTCTGCCATTAATTGGGTTTTTGACATTACCTGTTCCTGAGGACTGCTTGCAGTTCAACAATGAGATTTTCTTCTTGCGGAGAGAATGTGCCTCGCTTCAGATCTGGTCTCAAGTAGTTGATCCATCGAAGCCTGCAACTCTTCCCGCAACGTTGGAGGCCTGCGAGAAACACAAGTACAAAATGGAAATTATTTATTTATGCGATTGATTTTTTTTTTTTTTTGCCATCAAAGTGACTGAGCAAACATTACCAGCTTGCTTGGGCACTGCACTCTAGCATCCATGACCGTATTTGGTAATATGGCGCACCAGCTTCTCATCCTCTTTCGGAGACCACAAACCCTTCCTGAGTTTTTGTTTGTAGCAGCACAAGTGGCGCCCCATTACTCTTCGTACCTTCCACTGATTCACACATAAACAATTCCATGTCAGTTCAACTACCAGTCACGGCTCTGTGGAACCTATTAATCATCGATTTCCAAATCATATTCACCGTGAATTCCAACATTACAGAAAAATGGTTTAAATTCAATCAAAGTCTAGAATTAGGTAGATCAAGATCCGTTTTCTAGAGCATTTCTAGGGCATCAATATTTGATTTTAGTGACCGCCATACGCCAATTATTCCCTGCTAATTAATTCTCCTATAATTTTTATCTATGGGTTGATTGACCATGAATCTAAATGAAGCATTAATTCATATTCTTACAGTCTCCCACAATTGGCCCTGTCATCGCCACGTCATTGGACTTGAACGGCGTGTCCTATAAGTCGATGTGCCTTCCATCAGCCGCTGGAAATGATGGGACCGGCAGTTATAATCCCATGCCTTGCTGGTGTTTCCAGATGGCTATGACAATGTCGACTTCACGTGACTGTTAAATTCCCCGTATCCATTCTGATCCCCACACGTCTACGAGGAGACAAGCATAGCTTGTAATCAGCAACGTGCCCATCAACGTGGTTATGGGAGATCCCCACACGTCTACGAGGAGACAAGCACAGCTTGTAATCAGCAACGTGCCCATCAACGTGGTGGTTATGGGATGGGAGGATTTCTTAACTTGATAGGTGGCGGTCAACAAATGGCACAGTAAATTTTTAATCATGTTTTGTAAAAAAATAATTTAAGTATGGTTTAAACACGTGATTTAGATATGCAAGGAAGTTACTTTTTTGAATTTCATCCATTGATTTAGTGGCGACGACCAGAATATACCGGCATCTTTCAATCTAGACCATCAGATCAAAAAGATTAATTAGCATAATCACAAAAGATGCTATCTCCAATAGGGGGATACGCCTATCGGCGTAATAAATAGCTTTTTTTTCTTTCTGAAAAAAAATACTATGCTTCAAATACCTCACATTTAACATCTCCACGTGTCAAATCTCACATTTAACATCTCCACGTGGCAGGTCTGCAAGCTCAAGGAATGATTCTCCATGTAAGTTCCACGCAAAGGTTTTATGCAACGGCATCAGCATAAACAAGAAATCTTTTGGTCGACTCAGGATGCAATACCAAACCACTTTATGTTGCTCGAAAATTGCAATAGGTGCCTTCTGTGAAACGGTAAACAATAATAACACTCCTCAACGCACACTAAACACAAGTCTGCAGGCTTTCAACAGACCTTAGCGCAAAAATAATTCAATGGCTCTCAACTCTCCTTCAGGTTGAATTAAAACAATCCACAGCCTGATCTTCACAACTCTTGTCAACATTATTCAACATGCAAGCATATCTAGCTTTGATACTAAGAAAAAATTAAGGAAGGAGCAAATATGAAAGAAATGTGCAGCTCCTGAAACCAGTTCAATCTGAAGAGTTCATGCATTCAGCACATTATGCATTCATTAGCAAAAAATCGAAAACATTTAAGACACTACAAATGTGTTGAGGAGTTGGAACAACTTCCTCATAAATAGGATATACATCCTAAATAAATTAGACAATTTGATTGAGACACCACAATCACAACAAACATCTAATAATAATATACACTAGAATAACCTACATTTCTCCATTAATTCAAAGATGTTTCGTTACCCTCTCCATAGACTGGCCAGTCTTTCATGCATCTCCCACAAATTTCATTAGATGTGATTCATGAATTCAGTAGAGATTCTATTAGATGTGATTCATGAAGTCAATATTGTCATTGTGATCATCATGTCAAGCCTAATTGAGTAAGTTCAAAGAGTTTCCCAGCTCCTAAAAGATGCTCACACTATTTTCCATTGAAGAAGTTTTGCCCATATAGGGAAAATACTGAAAAAGCGATGGGTCTATGGTTTCACCATATCCCTACTCTTATTGTTGTTGCCACCCCTAAAAGCCTCTTGGCTCCGTCCCTTGACATGCCCATCCTCACTGAGGATGCATACTCATCTCCCTTTTTGGACCTACTTGTCCCATAAAAATCACACTTATGATGCCCCAACCATACCTACTAAGCTGACGAAGGTTATCCTTCTTCCCACTAGAAGCCACATACACCCATGACCCCCAATGCAAACCATGCTTACTAGGGAAACCCCCTCAAGGCACCAAAAATATATTCAGGGTGGGTAATTACAAAATAACTACCAATTCACCACTATCCAATTCAACCCCAGAGGAGAAAACACCCTCCAACCACCCCAAGTGGGTTAAAGAAAGCACAAACTAGACTATGCAGGGAGCCAAGGATTTTAAAACCAAACTACTAATAAAATAGACTCTGCACCTTACTACTTTGGATAACACTAACCGAAATAAAACTAGAATTCATAATGCTTTTACCACCCAAATACCTAAGGAAAAGAATAATTGCCCACCAGTGAACCACCATACTTCCCCACTGCCCAAATTCATATAGATGCGTCATGCAACAACGCCCTTCACCAGATCAGTCCTCTACCCTGACACACCCCATAGAACTATAACTTATAAGCATGTAACAAACCAATGCAGAAAGAACTGCTAGACTAGAAGTTCTATACCTGGTATGTATCACCCAAAATTGGTCCAGGAATGAGTCCAAAGCACTTGTGATAGTGATATATAGTGGTTGTTTCGTGAGATGAATCCTACTGCTCAACACAATGTTAAATTTCTCTATTCCTAGGCTCTAAAACTCCTGTGTGCTCTAGTTTTCATAGACAATCTTGTCCCTAAGCCGAGACAAGGACTCTTCCCCTTAAAACACTCTACAACACAAACACATGCACTAATAAACTAACAAACATCCTTCCATGTATTTTACACTAGGATCTCAATTGTTGTCGATCATACCACCAACCTTGCCTCTAGTATAGGAACCATATGACCATCTTAAATGCAATTAAATGACCTCTTATTATGGCCTAGATAATCATATGGGTTTGCATGCTTCCAACCTATCATTTGTAATCTCATGTAATATTAAGACAAAAACATAGGGTGGAGTGGGCGAGCCCACTCCCCAATTCATGTCGTTCTGCAACCCTATCGGGGTTAATTTGAGATTAATTAATTAAAAGAGAAGAAATAGTTTCATATAACTCTTAACCATTGATATGTGTATACTACTATGAACATTCTAGCATATTTCAACTAGATCCAATCTCCACCATACACATAATAATTATTGATCATTAAATTAAAATTCTTGAAGACCTATTCCAAAATAGAAATGGATATAAACATAATTAAATTATTGGTAAACACCAATTGGCATCAATTCATAATAAACATCAAAACACTTACTTCATGATACATCTCACATTGCTAATATAGAAAAAATATTTAAAAAAAAATGATAAAATATAGTTGAATTATAACTTTATTTTAAATTATAATTATTAGTATTAAATATAAAAATAATTAATATATAATTTAAACACACACACATAAACCAACCTAGATCCATCTTAAATCCTCATCTATCAAGAGGGATCAAATGTATTTTCACTCCAAAAGAGATTTGTACCTCAAGAGATTTGATCCCTCTTCAAGCTTGGTAGATCATGATTTAAGATGGATCTAGAATCGTTTTATTTTTAAAACGAAAATATTTATCAATATAAATTTATTTATTCTTTTATTAATTTTAAACAAATTATTTTAAAATTTGTGTGTATATTTCTGGAATCTTAATCATGTTGCTATAAGTTTCTAGATATGTGATTTGTGTGATATAATATGTGATGTTTGCGAGTTCATTGATGGCTATGTTTCTAGTGGTCTCACCACCCACTACCACTCACTAGAAACATAGGACATCATTAATTAACAATGGAAAAAAGTATAAAATAATTTAATTTAATTTTCTAACATTCAAAGTTCAAAATTTATAAATTTAAATTTGATTGAAATTAAATCCCATGTTACAAATAACTTTAAACAATGGAAAAGGTTATAAAAAATAAATTCAATTCAAGAAAATGAAAAAGTTGATAGAGATGGTTAGACATTTCATTCTTATTTTTATTTATCATCTTTTTTCACTGTATAATGTTATATAAATTTATTTATTATTTTAATTATAATATCTTAAATTAAAATATATTTATAAATTTAAATAAATATATATAGCTTCTCTTCTTGCTATTTTAATTTCATAAAATTTGAATTTGAAATAAAAATAATAATTAGAACTAAATCTCATATTATAAACGAATTTAAACAATCTCATTTTATGTTTTGTTTGTATTTTGTAACATAGTATTTCTAGGTTTTGTATCATAGCATACTAGAATGTTGGAGATGTTTTAATGTCAAAAGTTTGTTAATTGATAACTAGTTTTCTTTTTCTTTTTCTTTTTCCTTTTTAAGAGTGAATAATTATTTTTTATATACTATAGGGTTAATGATTTTCGACCTAAATCCAAACACATTATATAACTCAATAATTTCACAATAAACTATGAATAAATTTCAAGATGTTACATAATAATCATAATTTATAGGAAAGGATTATGTTATCAACATGATAAACCTAAAAGTTTCACAATCAAGAGCTTGCAAGACTTTATTTCTATGAAAGGATTGTGCCATCTACAAAATAAACCTAAAAATATTACAATTTAAAAGCTGGAAAAAAAACATTACTTTTTTAGTCTTTTAAATGAAATATTTATTAAAAATTAAATTAATTTTTAAATATGTATTTTGAAAATATTTAGATATATCTTTATTAAAATGGCATATTTAGACATGTAGAAATTATACTAATTCTGATGAGAACCAATTCTATATCACATGGACTTAGTTATCAATTTCTTTAATTAATATATATATAAAATTTATTATAACAAACTTAAAAAGTACCACCCAACTTTACCATATATCCATTTCATTAACAATAACTTTAAAAACACTATCCAACTTTTACGCATGTCAATTTCATCTCACTTTTCCCACTCTGACCTCTTTTTCTTTTCACCCCTCCTCTTTTTTCTAATTAACCGAATACAATTTGTCTTCATGTTTTACTTTCAACCCTCCTCTTTTTTCTAATTACTCTTTTGTCTAATTAACTGAATACAATTTGTCTTAGCATGGAGTCTTTTTATGAAATAAAATGGAAAGTAACATATAACCATTAAAAATCATTAAATTATAGGATTTACCATTTTCCTCAATACCTTACTTAGCTTTCAATACGTTACGCTTTCTTGCGTTATTTTCTCTCTATAGAAAAAGAAAATGAATGTATTATATAATATAGAAAATATATTGTCTGGGCACCGCAGGACACGCGTAGCAGGACACTCGTGCTTCAAGCTTTACTCTGTCTTTCCTCGCCGTATGCTTCGCTCCCCCTTGTAAACAAAAACTTAATAAGTATCCCTGGATTACCATGTCCAACAATGGTTCTTTAAATAGAGTGCTTCTCTTACAAATTTGAAGGGTAGGTTTTATTTATGTCACTCTTTCATAATGAAAAGCTTAAAAAATATATATATATTTGATAATTGTATATTATTTTTACATTTTATTTTCAGAAAGAAAAAATCAGCAATCTTTGTGTTAATAAAAAATTTTACATATAACAAAATTTTCAAAATATATCTCATTTCCTAATATATCTTTTAATTTGATTCTCATCAAATAGCTCCATATTCCTCTATTTTTACCATTGTTGTTAAGTTTGGTTTCTTCACTAGATGTAACACAGTCCACCTTAACTACCACACTCTGCACTTGTGGGACTATACTAGAGAACCTTTTTAAAACTGCAGGACATCGTCGCAAGGCCTTAATATCACTAAATTTGTTGAATATAAGCAGTACATGTGAATCTAGGAGCTTGTCAAAATGGTCTACCGATGAATTAAACCGTATGTTTGGATCAATATAGATTAATTCCTCAATATAACACATAACAACATAAAACTCAATTGATTTAGGGCTTGATCTGAAACTACTTCACAATCAAATGCAAATCTTCAAATCTTTGATTCATCTTGAATCTCATGAATTCTCAGAATTAGTTACACAAATCTCATATTGTTTTGTTCTAGTAGGCTTGGAATGATATATGAATGGCTTTCATAAGTTGAATTTGAATATATGAATGGATTTGATAACTTGAATTTGAATTTGAATTTTCAAGCGGATATGGTGACCTTATTCAATGTTATTTAACAACCCCACCAAACTCAAAATTAATTATCTTAAATTTTATGTTGGATTTGATGGCACTGCACTTCTGATCATATAAGATGATAGAAGAGGCGTATCCCCTAAAGAATTAATGATCCATTAGAAGGTCGAATTTAATCTCTCCAGGGGGACCGAGTTAGTCACTTAGAAGGGTTGTGTTTTGTAGTTGATCTATTTATTGTCAAGGTCGAATTCTTCTAGGCTTGATTGGTACAAAGGAATTGTGCAAACTTTTGAGGTTGAGTTGAACTTTTCCCTTGCTATTCGTTCTGCTTGAATATTGGATCAACAAGGGTATTCTAGACCTCTGAAGATTAAGGAAGGAAGACTGATTTCATGATAATTTGTTGTCACCATTGAGGTTGAATATAGAGGGATTAATTCACCTAGAAAATTGAGCCAATATCTCCTCTAGGAGACACACCTATTCCCTAGAAGAGAGTTCCAAGTTTGAAGCTTAAATTCCAAAAGGGAAATCGAAATTATTCATAGCATATTTCAAACGTCCTCATATCAATTTTAGAGTGGCCAAGTGCACTCTCTCAGAGGACAAGCTCATTTACATGTCATAGTTACCTATCCAAATCCAATACAAATAGGTCTAAATTTTCCATGAACATGGCACATAAACAATGGAGGAAATCTCAATGTCACGAAGCATCAGATCTTAGTATGAAACCAAGAAGGAGTTGTGGTATCTTACCTTCAATAGTCCTTACGAATCAACTAGAAGGCTATGTATTAATGGAAGCACTTTCCTTTTTTACTATGTCAGACTCCTCCCTCCTTCTGAGATTCCTTTGTTCTCAAATCTCTGTAAAGGATTGAAATATTCTAGAAATAATTCTTAACAAGTGAGACCAACGTTTATTGAATCTCCCATCAGTAAATCGAACTTTGAGAGACAAAATTCCAGCTTCAAGAGGCCTCCATAGATCTGAGGTAGAAGATAAGTTCAACGGAACAAAATGTGTTATCATATCCCAATTGGTTGGAGTCTATATTCACGTTTCAAAGGTGGTGCATCCCATCCCATAGGAGCACAGGTGGAACAAGTCGCCATCTGAGGCAATGGTTGGATCATTCAAATTCATTACTGAGATGGTATAGTATCTCATCCGATATGGTTACCTGATTTAGAGCTGGATACACAATCTCGCTCTCACCTAACCACGATCTAACTCTCACCTAAGATGGACCCTAGCTAGGGCTGGATACACTCAATATAACCTTCCCACTATCTCCCTCTCACCAGAGCTGCATCCTAGGTAAGTTATGCTTGGATCATGCTTATTTTCTCAGAAAAATCGAACTCAATTCACTCAGGTCATTTAAAGAAATATATGACTTTGCAGATATGACAGCCAAGTTGTTTTATATGACCCAAATTGAAAGGGATCATTTTTTTTATATTACTAGCAAGGGTTTTTTTTCTTACCCAAATCGATAGGGATTTCAATGGGGATCATGCGTCTATGGATTACTAACTAAGGTAAATTAGATAATCCCATCACAAGGTACGCAATCTGATCTGAATCCATTGGTCACAATATAACCTATGCACAGTCTCACTATCACCTTTGCACAATATAACCTATCCCCCAGAGCTTTCGAACACTTCAGACTCTGCTCCAAAAGGCACCCTTCTGGAAGATACTTTGTTGTAGGGTACTATAGATATAATTTGGCCGACATAGTAACGAGTGATGAGAAGTAATTTTGACAATCATGCCAAAGAAATATTGAGGAATTATAAATCATATCGATTTGTGTCTCAATAGGTCAGTTGCTCTATATCACTTTATGTAGCTAAGCACCACCTAGTGTTTTCTATGAATGTTCTGGTTTGAAATGCATAAATGTTGTTTTAAAAACAAATAACACCTTATTCAGAGAGAAATTATGCATAAATATTTCCCAAGCTGGAATACTAGATGGATCACGATTCATAATGAACCATACTACACATAATGTAAACTAGCTATAGCAAAATAATGTAATAGTTCTCATTTTAAAAGTCATAAAGGGATGAATCGAGGTTCCCTTTTCTAATAAAAAACAATTATTGATGTTTGAATTAGTTGTTCCTTTAATATCGTCTTCCAAATATGAAACAGTTAATATATAGCACTGTTTAAACTCAACATGAAACCCTTAATAGTATCAAACCCTAATATGTTATAGAACATGTAGTATCAAGATGGAAAGAACGAGATTACTGTAATAGTAAGTAGTAAAGGAGGGATGTCTCAAATTAGTTTTCCCTGCATTTATTGTAGTTATGTGCATAGTTCATTCTTCCTTCTATTTTAGTTTCCTTCCTGAATGAGGCAAACTCTTTTACATTTCCAGAGTTCGCGTAGAAGTGAGGGAAGTTGAGGTGAAGTATAGATGATGAACATGAGCAAAAATGTAAGAATGGAAGGAAAGAAATCAAATTCCAAAAGCTTTTAAAACATAAAGGATTGAAGCATGAACAAGTGAAGAAGACAAAATGTCCATCAACAAAGTTGTCACTAGAAGAAAAAGCTGAGATTGAGGTTGAATTTGCAGCATACCTGGTTGTTGTTTTTCAGCGTTCAATTGAAGCAGTTGTTGACTCCTGAATCCCAAGTATGAATGTGAAACAGAGGATTTAAGAATGGATCTTTCACTACAGTATATTGTAGTTCTTCTTCTAAGGTGAAACAGAGTATGTAGGGATGGCTCTTTTACTGCAATAGATTGTAGTTCTTCTTCAACCGAATGAAAAAAAAAAAAAAAAATCCTTCACACTGGAAACTTGGCTATCAGTCACTACTGAGGCTGTAGCTGCCATTATAATGGTTGGTTTGGAGTTGGAACTGATGATGAGTATGACTGTCTGTCATCCTTATGTGCATGGTCATCCATCGTGATGATGATGACATTATTCATATTATTTAAACTTTTCTTTTTGTAGATGATTTTCACATAGCTATGGCT
Source organism: Pinus albicaulis (assembly GCA_034641835.2). Classification (NCBI taxonomy): domain Eukaryota; kingdom Viridiplantae; phylum Streptophyta; class Pinopsida; order Pinales; family Pinaceae; genus Pinus; species Pinus albicaulis. The sequence goes on along the minus strand of CM076575.1, from coordinate 1,586,032,326 downwards.
CTTCAGCTTATGGAAATGGATCTCAAAAGCATCACTAACATGAAAATGGTGGAGGAGATATAAGTTCTTGGAATAATCTTCCCAAATTTAGGTGAAGAAGTTATAATGGACCCAATGGAAAGGGTTGCCAAGGTCCTGGGTTCGAGTACAGGGCACAAAAATATGATGGGTTGTTATTTTTCAAGTGTGAAGGTAGAATCTGGGATAAATGGGATTCTGGAAAACACTGGGTATATTGTAAAATCCTCTGATTTATTATCCCATGTTGCCAATAGGTTAGAGCAGATGGAGATAATTATGGCAGTGGTTCAAGACCTGGAATATCTCATTTGGCTTCCGAGGATCTATATTATAACCCCTAGGATTTAGCAGGTTGGATCAAATCAATGTTCGAGGAGCTTAATCTAGGTGTAGACATGGTTGTTCTGTTTGGGGATAGGGGATCTCTGATAAATACTTCACAAGTTCGTAAACCGATTTAGGATGATCCCAGTCTTTCTGCTATGGACTTGGTGCTCATTCAAGAATATGGCTTGTAGTTTAATGGAAGCCAATCATCTAACCCTCAGGGTTTTTTACCGAATTTTGATCCCTCTGTTAGATGCAATATTTTCTCTGGACTGGCTCTACATTCTAGGGATTCTTCCACACACATGAATTTTAGGTGCAGAGGTTCAGTGCCTAGTCCAGCGATGAGGGTTCGAGTCTCTCTAGTACCCTCTTGGGAACCACACAACAGAGTATAGATAATGGAGCACAATAATCAAGGATTCGCATGGTGCACTTGCTTATGGGATGCGCGGAGGATATACATAGAAACGATTTGAAGGTAGCCAGCGATTTGGTCCAACAGATTTGAATGACGGTGAACTCTAACCCCTGTGGAGTAATGGGAAAAGTAGCTTTGGACTTCGTTGAAGCTTTGACACGGTGGATTTCTAGATTGAATGACGCAGAATCCATTATGTCACAGGAAGATGCACAATCCTAGATTCTCTACCACCATTTCTACAAGGTTTTCCCTTATCTCAAGTTCACTTATTTAATTGTAAACCCTGCCATTCTTGAAGCCTTTGAACATTGGAAAAATGAAAATAAAAAACCTCCCACCTCCAGCTCCTTTTTCATTAATCTTCTTCAATGCTGCAACAAACTTGAAACAGTGAAAACATCCCAATTAAATCTAGTCACTGGTGGTGTTAGTGGCGTTGCTGCTTACCCTAGGCATCATGGACTCATGGGTCGTCACCCTGTGGTGATTGGTGATAAGTAAGAATTCAGCGAATTAGAATTTGGTAATGGAAATTTCTAAATTGTAATAAATAAAATTTTAATTTTAAAAAATGTTCCCCGAGGTGACAGCCCTTCTTAGGACATTTCATAATATTATTCTTTTCTTTTTTTAAACTAGTAAAACTCGAATTTTTATTTTTATTTTTTTTTTGTGTAAAATTTGCTGAGTACTTCTCTGACGTGCTAGAGACCCTCTGAAGGGCTCTGACGTGTTCAATTTTGAACATTGTTCCATCACCCTCGATTATCTCCCTAGCTCACCATTTACACTTTAAATAATAAGGTGAGGTAAGGATGAGAAGACCAATTCCAAATTGTTGCCTCTTACTAAAAATTTAACATTTGATCAAATTTGCAAAAATATTTTTAATTAATTTATATTGAATAATAAAATTTGAGATTGTATTTAATTTTTCCTTTATAAATATTTGGTGATTGTTTTTATTCTTAAAAAAAAAAAATCTCAATCATATAAATGTTTTATATGAGATTCATTTATGAAAAGTTAAAAAAAAATATAATAGATATTTAAATTTAATAAGACTAAGCATACACGTGTTTTGTATTAGAAAATAATTAATTAAGAAAAAACATTATTTATTCAATAATTCTCTAAGAAACTATTGAACCATCTATTCTAAAAGAAAAGGGAGACTTAAATATTCTAAAGAAAAATTTTATATGAGTAGTTACCAATTGTAATATATATATATATATATATATATAGAGAGAGAGAGAGAGAGAGAGAGAGAGAGAGAGAGATTCCAAGACAGGATGGTGATTCTTATCAATCAATTGGGTGACAGGGTGTTCTCAATAAAAAACTACAGTTCTCTACGACCTTTTCAAGACATCAAAAAATATGTCAGCTTATTAACTCATCTCTATTTCCCCGTGTTAGGAGGGAGTAGCACCATGAAGTAGACAAATTTTTGAAAGCTAAAGAAAAAATGGACAGAAGGCTCTCGAAATATCCATAGAATATTTTCACACACATGACTTCTGATCTTATTAGAGATTAATTATCGTTGTTTTCTCTTTTTTGCAAAGGAAACCCTACAATTATCATATTCCTATAAGCACTACTCTAATAGAATATTTTTGCTAAAAGAAATATATTCTCTCTTATATTGCAAGATCTTGGGCTAATATGACTTCTATAGGATGGCCTCGTCTGTATATATATGATTTCAATCTTAACATTTTTATTGCTTTTTGATGTACCATTTCGCGAAACAGTATGATCCCTTGTTCTTTTTTAGAGGAATTTTGGGCCACAAGCCACATGAATGCCACAAGAATATGTAGATGTAATTTTGTTAAATAATTTAGCTACTTACCTATTACATACATACATAACCTTAATGGCAGTGATTATCCTGGCAACACTTGCTTGTAAATAGACTTTGTTACAATACCATGAGCTAATATCATGGCTTATCAATACCACATACCCAACAAACCACAAATATCTTCGTATGACACTTATTAGGTTTATGGTAGTGATTTAACCTACTATGAAATATTCTTAATAGTATACACAAATCAAAGTTTGAGATTTATCTCCAAAATAGTTACACCATTTCTTCCCTTTTAACTAAAATGGTTATTTGGAAAAACATGTCATATGAAGTGGGTTATATTTGTTTGGGCATGTGGTATTCATAAGCTATGGTATTAGACACCTATGGCTCAAGAGAGGTTGGCATAAGGATGCCTAATCCTAGCTTGAAAATTTGTAAATAAAGGAGGAGATCATCTTGGAGAATAAGGATGATATTAAAAACACTATCATTCCCAAGTTTAAGGATAAGCTATAGGGTGATAAGAAGTTAGATGGAAAAAGGAATCTAAGATATTATAAGGAGGTGATCAAACCCACTTTTGCTAACCATAATTATCTTTCTATCTTTACCAATGCTAAGAAGAAAATGAACATTGCAAAGATAAGAACTAATTCTTATGAGCTTCAGAGTGAAACAGGGCATTATTTTATCCCCAAAACACCTTGGCACAAAATAATATTCCCCCTTTGTGATACTAAGAGAGTTGAAGATGAAAATGACTTTCTCTTAGATTTCCCAACCCTTACTCGCATATGTTCTCATATTCAAAAAATTTTACATACTACCAACTGTTATAGGCCATTTTGTCACATCTAGTCAACAGAACTTCAAACCAAATCAATTCACATCCTCGAACATCTTGTTTTCATCCATACACAAATCTCTAAGCATGACTCTCCGAAACCCATGATTTTATGTGATTAACTAATTCATTTCCATGTTTTTAAGGCTCAACACACCCTGGCCCATTAGGGACCTGCGTTCACTAGCAGGTTGACCCATTCTAGACCTGTGTTGATCAGAAGCAGGTTTCCTCGTTCTAGGGGTGCACTAATTCTAGAAATTCGGGAAAAATAAAAAGAATCTCAAAGCTTCCTCTTCTAGAAGCTTCCAAAGGTTGTTTTAACCATTTACCTTGGATAAGAACTTTGAATCATATCTGATCCTACCTTGAAGATTTCACCTCTTATCCCTTGAGCTCATATTCCCATCTCAAGTGGATCTCAAGCCTAGATTTCTAAATGGAAAAGAATTCTTAAACTACCTCCCTCATCTATAAATTTACTGCCATCCACAAGCTAGGGGTTGGTTTTTTTAGATTGATTATTCCCTCATGCTTCCACTTTGGATCTAAGAGAGTCATCATCTTCATGCATCAGGGTGACATAGAGGTGTGCTTTGTGGCAAGGAAGGACAAGTCAACTTGGGGATTTCTCTACAATATCATCTTCTATATTCGGTTGTAACTCTCCCTATTTCTATTAATACAAAGAGTACATTGTTTTCCTATATGTGATGTTATGCTTACAATAATATATTTTGATGCCTTGTTAATCCATTGAATAGAGTAATTATATTATGCTACATATATGTTGTAGATCTTTGGCTTGTGTTGATTGAATGTGCAGGTTCTAATTATAGAGATTGGAACCTGGATTGGAGCATACAAGCCAAGAGTAGAGTGAAGATTTCAATGGATTCCAAGTAAGCCTCATCATTTTGTTCAATTACTTTAACGTAAACATTATATTCTTTGCTTCTTCTTTTTCTAGACCCATCCACTAAGTCTAGGGAAGATACTTTTTTCCGCAGTCATAGATTTCGTATAAAAAATTGGCAACCATACTGGGATTGGTTCATTCCCTTGGTGGTTGCGTTGTCCTTAGTACTTTTTTTTCCTCTTGTTTATACCTTCATTGTATCACTCAGTCCTGAATAGACCTATGAAGACATTTCATTGATATTTAGTTTCATTTTTTGTGTCATAACTTGGATTTCCTTCATCAGCGCTCCCTCTGGTCTAGAGATAGTGCATTGCAGTGCACCCCATCCTTCTTAGAACCTTAGTTGTAGAGAATTGGTATCCCTTAAACACCTAAATTGGCCCCTATTTCATGCCAAAAAAATCATTTTTTAGATTTTATCTTTGTTCAGCTCTGTTCTAGTTGTTCTTCCTTGGGTCTGTGAGTGTCTTTGGGTCTCTCATAAGCATCCATCTTGTTTTATTTTGGTTTTGAGTGCCTTTGATAAAGATTTGTTTTTCTTTTTCTTTTTCTTTTCATTAAGTCATTAGCAAACTGAATTGTTTGATCATTGAGTGCTTGAAAGAATTGGTGTTTCATCCATCATTCTGAATAGTTTCTTTTATCAGTGATTAGACATGCATCTTAGTTTTCATCTCATTTCAAAATTAAGTGAAATTGAAAAGGAAAATGTATTTGCATTGCATATATGGTTTTGTGTTTGTGTTGGAATTAGAACAATTTCATTTAAGGGTATTTCACTTAGCATGTTGTTTGTTGCATTTTGTATGTTGCATACTCTTTTTTATCTTCCCTCCTTCATATAGATTTTCATTGAACAATAAAGCTTCATTTCATCATGCTAGCTTTCATTTTTAGGATATTCAGCTGAAATTCGCAGTGAGCCTTGAAACCGAATCCTAATAAATGATAAACTTTAAAATTTATTGAATCAAATTAAGGATAATTTGTAACATTACTGCAAACATATATAAGTCTAGGTTAGAGACATTTTTCAACGTCTATAAACATAGGATCTATCGTTTTATTCCAGCGTTGCATATCGAGGGTGATATCTCGTTCCACGTACATAAGTTTAACTGGCCATTCTCCACATACCTTTGGGTATATTGGATGGCACTCCACGCATGAAAAGTATATGGGAACACTCTCATCGAACTGTTATGTCATAGAGAACACTAACATGGACTATAATTCCAAATGCATTCATGTATATTTTGGAATTCTACCATAGGTTTCTATCCTCGCCATAGGTAACTGAGTCGATCGCCTTGTATACTATCATACACCGAACACAGCATTCAGGGAGATTTTATGCTCGTATGTAAATACTTGGTTCTTCAAGGTTGTATATTGCAGTTAACGGTTTCTTGGTAAACCTTTATGCGTAGTCTACCCATTTTTTATTTATTTTTTGTGTTAATTTTAAAAAATTATTAATTGAAGGTGGAAGAACAACACCCTACCCTTCTTCGTTCACATAGAATGCAAAATAAGCCTCCTCTTCCACCAAAGGCATCTCGCGGCCATCGTCAAAAGAACAAGAAGATGAAAACTACAAAACCAGGGACTTCGGGAACTACTTCTAGTCATCCTCCTGAAATTCATCTGCAAGAATCATCCTTCCCTGCGAGTACTGAGCCCAATATTACTTCATCATTTGCTGGTGAATCTAACATGGTCAAAATAGAAACACCTGATACTTTATTACCTAAGGTTATTGAGCCTGAATATATTGAATCAAAAGCCCTACAACCTAAGGTTATACAACCTGAGGTACCTCATCCATATTCACGTTTTAATCTTGGACCTTCCTCTTCTCTTCCTTTGTCTCATACACAACCAAAAACTATATATCTTGGATCTGATGGTGAACCACTTCCACTTGATCTTATGAATATTAAGGAGATTCCACAAGAATAACATTGTCCCTCTTCTCTTGTTCATTTGATAGGGCTTCATATTTATCATACTTGTCCTCTTCCTCCTCCTCAAACTCCATCACAAGCTCCTTTGTCTAACTATTTTCCTTTCAAATCACCCGTGAATTTCTTATGGAAATCCTCTTTGGGATAGTTAATCATGATTGAATCCATTATGGTTTCCCATCCTATATCCACTAATATGTATGAGACAACCAATGTTTCTACCTCATCCATGTTTGTGACATCACTAGAAGCAAATTTTTATGGTGGCTCATTTGTCCCACCTAGTTATCAATCATTTTTTGGTTCCTTCTCTGGTGCAACATCTAGTCCATGAGCCTCTCCCATGTTAATGACTTCTTGAATTCCATCTAGAACTTATTTAATAAGAACCACACAATATTATCCTTATCCTCCACCTACACCTATATTTGAACAATAGGCTCGCCCTTATGTTAGTAGGCATAGACACCTTCAACAAACCCATTTTTTTTATGTTGCGTACCCTCATCCTAGAGGGCAGTTTCCTCCATCATCCCCCCCCCCTCCTTTGGAAGGAGGAAAACCTGCCATCAGTATACCATATATTGGTGCTCAACCTTATTTGAATCTTCCATATCTTGGGATGGCTGCTAATTTTTTGCAACCTACTTTTCTCATATAATCTGGTTCGATTATGGACCCATCCTTGAACTCTCAACCTGCTTCATCTGCATCGCAAATTCCTACCTATAAATCTACCTCAACAAGCTCAAAACAATGTAATCCAACCTTTACAAGTTGTATCTATGACTCTATCTATCCCATCAATATCTAGTACCAGCCATGTCCCACTTACCCATCCTTTACAAGGTACCTTACAGTCTCAATCACTTGGACAAGGTATTCCTCAAATTATAGTAGGACAGACTATGTATGGTATGGCATAGCCTACACTGAATCCACCTTATTTTTTTATTATAAAATATACCATAGGGAAAAAATATCAACATTGTGAGGGTATCCCTCAAGTTCCTTATCATGTCCAGAAAGACAAAACCCAGTCATTTCATCATTTTTAAGGTTATCCTAGATCTAGAAAACAAGATTATGTGTATTCTGGTTATCATAATCCTACCTATTCTCATACCCAGGTTCCTTTTTATCATAACCCTCCTTACCATGGAGTGAAGATGCCTATTTCTCAGGTCATCCCATATTATCCAGGGTATCCTCCACCAGATTTCAATAGCCAGTTGCCATTTGTAGAAACTCTTGAATTGTCATTTTTTGACTCGACTCACCAATGATCACATTTCTCATTCTTTTTAGTGGTCGATAATTCCCATGAAATTTCCTAGTGATATCCTAAAATTAAATGGAAATCTTGGAGAAGACCCATCTACGCATGTCATGAATTATCATTTGTGGTGTTCTTTTAACTCCCTCAATGATGATTCTATTCATTTACGTGTTTTCCAGTGCACACTTACCGATACAGTAGAAAAATGGTACATCGAATTGCCGAGAGTTTCGTTCAATAATTTTAGTTCCTTAGCTACTACCTTCCTAACACATTTCCATTTACCTATCCAATATGAGACTGGAATGAAACTTTTGACCAATTTCAATCATTCTGATTTCACTCACATTTCCGATCACATTCATGAGTGGCGGCACCATCGTCAATTGGTTAAAATGTATGTTCTTGATCAATTGTTAGAGGAATGGTTTACTAATTCTATGTTATCACCCATAACATAAGACATAGCTAAAGTGGAGTTGTGACCGAAGAGAAAGTGATTGTTCGTGCACAGTATTTGGATCTCATTTATACCCAATCTGGTAGGCTTTATGAAAATATACCAAATGCTTAGTGACCTTCCAATATTTTTCCTCAACCTCCTGGTAAATAATCTCATGTTGTTGATGGCATGATTAGTTCTACAAGTTCGCAATACATGAGTAAACCATATGGTGCCACTCTTGTCGCGACTGCCCAAAACCCTTGATCTACTCCTCATGTGACTTCTACTTTTGATATCAATGTCATTAATCCAACAAAGGAAAATATTCATAGCAACTAGGAAGTAATAAGAAAGGAAAAGGAAAAATTAAGAAATATTCTCCTCCACAGGATAAACAAAAAAAACTTCCTTTTGAAAAAAATCAGAAACCCCATTATCTTTGTTTGATTTGTAATGAGGAGCACTTCACTCGTGATTGTCCCCACTGGGCGGAAGTGAAGCAATTCCTAAAATCTTATACTTCACCAGTTTTGTTGAAAGATTTGTTTATGGATCATGAGACTCATATGGCTTCTCGGCACCTTACTTCCTCTAACTCGGTTTTAATGCTTTCCTACGCTAAGCTGAAAACTGACGTTATGGTGGCCATGCAAAGTAAAGACTATGGTAATTTTAATCCCTCAAATGGTTAATATATTGGTCAACATATTGGTTTGGCTACATATCCAACATATCCTACTCTGCCTATGATTCCTATGGAATTGACCATTAATCCTCCCAAAGGCGTTATCCATAAATCTACTTTCAACCCTCGCGTGAGAGCTGCTCATAATTATAACGTAGTTGAGGAGTTGGCTCAATCTCCATCAACTATGTCCACTCTCGAGGTGTTGAAAAATTGTCTTGCCCAAAAGAAGACTTGTCTTTCTACACTTGGATGCATTGGTCATTTGGATTCTAACCCAATCATTTTCAACCATGGGAACTATGCACATTGACTTCCGGCACAATTAGATTTTATGATCCAGGTTTTCACTCGCGGTAAGAACATTTATCATTATATTGTGAACGAGGGAGCCTCAACCTGTATTATGTCCTTCTCCTACTAGAATTCCATTGGTTCTCCTCAATTAGGTCAGACATCGACCACCTTAAAGGCTTTTGACGGAAGAACTTATAACCTTGTGGAATTTTGAATGCCTTATAATTAGAATTAGGAGGTCAATTCATATCCATAGCAGTTGAAGTTATTGACAAACCACTCGACTATAACCTTATATTGGGTCGCACGTGGGTTTATGCCATGGATGCTATTGTTTTGACTTATTTCTAAATGATTGTTTTTCCTCATAAACACAATATCATATCCGTCAATCAACTAAATTTATTTGCCTTTATTTCTTAAGTTACTGGAAGTTTCCCTCTCGTAGGGGAAACTCTACTCTTGTATCAGCATGTCGGGGTTGGACTACTTAAGGAATACTCTCTCATGGGAACCTTTTCACTTGCTCCTCCTTCAATTCCCAAAAACTCTCCTTCAATTTCCTATATCAATATGATATCTTCTTCTACTATTCCAACTGACCCTTGGATATTACTAGATGAAATTAATATCGATTGTTTTGGTGATTTATTTCACTTAGCCCCTTTGAGCTCGATTATGAAGCCATTCATTTGGCTTGTGTGTCTCATTCTGATCTCTCCTTTGTGATAAATTGGGTTTATCATTCATTAGAGTATGGAACATCCTCTAATCCTTTCTCTCACATGTTTCCTATTGAGGACTGCATCATGGAGATCATGATGCCAGCAATGTGCCATGGGATGATAATCATCATCGTTCCTCCTTGCCATATTTTTTCAAGGATAATATTACTGACCTTTACTAGCCCAATATCATTGAGTTATCTACGAATTTCATCTCCATTCAGGAAGTCAATTCCAAGAAGAAATTGTCAAATATTTAAGAGATTATCCCTCTCGATATCTTGATTAAACTCGACATTGTTGAGAATATACATATGGATGTTTCTTATTCTCAAGACAAGATTAAGACTTATAAATCCCTATTATAGGAGTTTCGAGATTTCTTCGCCTAGCCTTATGAGGATATGTTAGGTATTGATCCAAACATTGTGGTGCATCAAATAAGAATTTATCCTGATGAAAAATTAGTTTGGCAGTGCCTTCGTCCGGTCCATCCCAAGAAGGCTTCCATGATCAAAGATGAAGTTGAAAAAATTTTACGCGTTGGTTTCATCTACCCCATACCTTTAACTGATTGGGTGTCAAACATTTTTCCTGTCATGAAGAAATGGGGAATGATTTGTGTGTGTGTCGATTATTGGGACATAAGTCGCGCTTGTATGAAGGACAATTATCCCACCCCATTCATCAACTGGATTATTGATTATTATGTTGGTTGTGAGATATATTTTTTAATGGATGGTTTCTCCACATATAATCTTATCAACATTCTCCCAGCGAACCAACCTTAAACTACATTTATTTGTCCTTGGGGAACATTTTCATACTAGAAACTCCCTTTTGAATTAAATAATGTTGGGGATGCGTTTAAGAGGGCGATGAATTATGCTTTCCATGACATCAAACATATTATGCAACCTTATTTAGAATATTTTCTTGCTCACTTGAAATATCGGGTTGATCACCCGATGCATCTTAGGGCCATATTTTTACGATGTGGACATTGTAATATTCAATTTAATACTCACAAATGCTTGTTTTTTGTTAGCTCTAGCCGACTTCTCTTCTTCTTTTTTTCAAAACATGGAATTCATATCGATCCATTGAAAGTTCAGGAAATCATCAATCTTCTTGCTCCTTCCCTCCTTCAGCTTCAACGAATCCAAAGGAAGGATAACTTTCTATGGAGGTTTGTCCCTAACTACACCGAATTTACCAAAGGATTCACTCACCTGTTAAAGAAAGGGGCTCCCTTCAATTGGGATAATGTTGCTCAAAAGGTGTTTGATGCCTTGAAATATGTACTGATTCAAGAACATTTATTATAACACCCATATTACCAGCATGATTATTTTGTGTATCTCGTCATTGTAGTTACTACCATCGCAATCGTATTTGTCCAAGAGGAAAATGTAGGGACTTAACATCCTATATATTACTTGAGTTGGTATATTAAAGATACCGAAGTCAAGTACACTCACATCGAAAAGTTAGATTTGGTGGTTTTCTAAGCTGTCCAAATATTTCGCCACTATATCCTTCTCCATAAAACTATGGTTGTTTCATATTGCAACCCTATGACATACATTTTGTGATGGTAATTGCTGGGGAGAAATACTCCAAATGTATTGTCATCCTGCAGGAGTTTGATTCAGAATTCTTCAAATCCAAGTCAAATAAATCCGTAGTCTTTTGAGAGTTGATTTTTTTCCTTCCCACTGCTGATTTTGAATCCACATCTAAAAATTCCTCTCCGGACGAGTCGTTGTTTCTGATATCGTCATCTAACCCATGGTATGGATACATTCTTATATATCTCCAGACTCAAACATTTTGGTCTGACAACTCTCGCTCTGAGCATCGACGTATACAATATAAAGACAAGAATTACATCATCATTGGTGACACCATCTATCATCGTGGAATCGATATGGTTTTTTGAAGGTGCCTCACCCATGAGGAGGCTGCGAAAGTACTGAATGAATTCCACTCAAGGGAATGTGGTGGTCATTTTTTTTTATGCCACCACACAGAAGATCTTTTGTGCTAGTTACTTTTGTCCCACCATATTGCGTGATTGTATCCTCACCGTCCAAAAGTGTCATGCATGCCAGATTTATGACCATAAGACTCAAGCTTCACCTACTCCTTTTCATCATGTTATCATCATAGGTCCTTTTGTAAAATGGAGTATCAATTTCATTACATGTAACCCTTACTCAGCTGGGGGGCATGGATATATCATCGTAGCAGTAGATTACTTCACCAAGTGGGCCTAGGTGATGCCTACATATAACAATATTGGCGAAACAACTACTTATTTTTTCTTAAACCATTTTATTGCAATTTTTTTTGTTCCACAAGTTATAGTTATGGACCATGGAAAAAATTTCTGCAATCACATGATGTCTGAAATGACTACCAAGTTGGGACGCTCCCATGAAATTTCCACTCCCTACTATCCTCAGGCGAATAGACAAGTTGAGTCTATTAATAATGTTCTAAAAATAATGCTTCAACATATGATAGGGGTCCATAAATCGGACTGACATTTAATATTTTTTGCTTCCTTGTGGGCATATCAAACCTTCGTTGGGACTATTACCATATTTTCATCATTCCAATTGGTCTATGGTCTGGAAGAAATCCTTCTGATTTAATGTGAAAATTTTTCACTGAAACTTGTTGTATAACTTCTTCCTACCACTTATGTAGAATATGAATGTCTCTTACATCTAACACACTTAGATGAGACCCAACATGATGCTACCATGGCTAATGAAGCCCATAAGAAACGTATCAAGGCGCAATATGACAAGAGTGCCAAGCCTCCTGTCTTCTCAGAAGGAGACCTTGTCATGATTTACGACCAAGAGTCTGATAAATTAGGACCAGGAAAGTTTGAGCCAATGTGCCTAGGTCCATATATTGTCAAACATGTTCTTGCTAAAGGGACCTATGAGCTAGTCTATGTTGATGGAGTTCCACTAGCGCAACCTAGAAATAGGTTGTACCTTAAGAAATGCTATTTTTTATTTGTTGTGTATGGCATTGTGTACATGTTGTATATAGGTGTGTTGAGTGTATTTATAGTGTGTCTGAGTCAGAGTTTCCTACAGTTTCGGTTAATCCCATTTACATTTGGTTTGCAGATGTCAACATCCTTCGAACCATACGTTATTTATGTTTATGGTGCTACTCATAGTACTCGAAACCTATGTTTCACACCATGAGGTATATTTGATCTAAATGGTGAGTTAATGAGTCTACAAGGGATTTGTATCAGTCACTCTACCAATAACATCGTTGAGTATAGCACAGTGATCAAGCTATTGTCTTATTCTATTTCACATGGTATTTACCGTATAGTTATGAGACTCGACTCACAACTTGTATTACTACAACTGACTAATGTCTATTCATTTAGAATTCAACTAGGAGTCAATATGTTCTTAAGGGCTTGCCTTCTAGAAAGACACTTTTATTCCATCCAATATCAACACATTTCTGTAAATCTAAATGCATTGACAGATGCATTGGCTAATCATGTTTTAGATAGACATTTTTGACTCATGTAAATAAATTTCAATACACATCACATCCATTGAAATAGATAATAGAAACATAAGATACATTGAATATTGTTGTATATATATAAGATTTTGGTTTTACAAAATTTGTGTCCGACACACATACGTCCACATGACCTATCATATCCAAAAAAATATACATGAAAAATATGGTTTTAAGCCTCCTAGTAGACTAATAATAATACTCATGGTAACATGCCACTGTGTGAGCTATCTTGCATAGTAGTCGAATGATATGGCTAGGAACTCTAACAGTATGGTGTTGTTGTCTCATAGAATGTTGATCGACTATGGTTTCAACTATGTCATGTGTCAACCCCTTCATGTGATGCTCCACCTTTGTTGGGGTCTCAGCCACATTGATATCCTATAGTACATATCATCTTGTTGTAGCAACCTATACTGGTGCAAATGCCTATTGTGGGTCTCTCGCACGCTAGAGAATGAGGAACCCATAGGTCGAATAGGTCCAATATCCACATGTACAAATCAATAGTTTAGTCTTGGATACATCAAAAACAAAAACAAAAACTATAAAACTTTAAAATAAAAAATGGTCAAAATATCTTACCTATAGCACGCCATCACTCGCCATCAAGAAGCACGAGCTCAGAGTCTCCATGAAAATCCACCCCTGCATTTGAATAATCATCTATCATAATGATCTCCATGTGAAACCATATGAATAATACCATTGTAAATTTCATAGCTAACACACCTGCATGTCGAGACATGAGATCCACCCACCTCCTCATTTGTGGAACTCTCGGATCAACAAGCTTGGGTGAGATATGTTGAAGTCACAACAATGGAATATGTTCTAAGGTAAATGAGATCAAGATAGAACTGTAGCCAAAATTATTCAATCGTCCATCTTTTTCCTTGGTCAAATGCTCTTTCATGTTGACCAACACTCCCTCACTCTAGTTGAAAATTGTTGGCTCTATACATTCTAGAGTGTACTGCATGTATGACCTATTGGCCATGTGTTGTGTAGAGATGTTGGCCAACCTAGAAATAATGTATAGGATTGTCCTTAAAGGCATTCGAACCACATGTTTTATGTTGATCTTCCCATCCTTATTCAGTTGGAATCAAGGTATGCAATGAGTGATGACATAATATTTGACTATCTCTCCACCCCTTCTCATACTTGAGAAAGAGATTGTGGCACCTCTCCTAGATAAACCAGTCGAGAAATATATGTCCTCAATTTTTTTTTTTAGTATATGTGCTCCTGGTATGAATTCATGGGCCTGAACATCCCATGCACGCATTTGATATTCTAGCAGCTCCATTTGTTGCCTCATTCCATGAAGTTAGAATAGTTTCAATAATCCACAACCTCTTAATACATAGATGGTGGCAGGTTCATTTTTTTCATTCATATATTTTTCTTCATGTTCTCTTTCCCCCAATATTAAATCCATTTTTCTCCAATGAATTCATGAAACATCACAAGGAGACTCATTACGAACCATTTCATGCAAAAAAATTGAGAAATTTTGAGTGGAACTGATGAAAAAAATTGGGAGTTGCGCTTAGTGCACCCCCCTAAGGGATGACAGTGCATACAATTTTCCTCCTAGTGCACATGATACCATATAAATCCCCCTTTTGACCTTCAAGGGGTGCGATGATCCTGGGGCGAGGAATTAGAAACCTAGGGCCTTCAAAAACTGAGAAAATATGCATGAAATCATAAAATACGACCATGAAATGAAAAAGAAAGGCTTTAGCTCCTACTTGGAAGTGACAGTGCTTAAAATGATCCACCATATTGATCGGAATCAACTACAGAATATCGAGGGTAAAAACTTCCCAGAGCTCTAACACCAAAGGGTAAATGTGAAATGGTAAAAATGAATTGTCATTTTGGTTATATATGGACGTTTTTTCACCATTATTTTATTAATATTTAATGTTTTCGCCTAATTATGATTCATTTTTATCATGAAATAGGTATTTTTAATCTCTTTGGTGGTGTTTTGAGAAGTTTGACAGTTTTTTAACGGATTTTGTCATGTTTTGAATCGAAATAGATCATTTTGACCGAAGAGCACATTTTTATCACTTTTTCGGGCTTTGTAAAATAATGGAAAAGGAACCCTTGGAATCCTCTTTCATCTATTTTCAGGCTCCCAAAATATGAAAATATTTTCGAGCACTTGTATTTTCAAACTCGTTAAAGTAAATGAAAAGATGTCTACTCAGTATAATTTTAACCCTTTTATAGACTGAGATAGACTACTTACGAAAAAGGAATACCTTAGTTGACCAATGCTAAGAGGTTCTCTTGGGTATTTTTTTCTTCCTTTTCAGATTAAAGGGACTATCTATGAAAAGGAACCTTTGGAGTTATCTTTTTCTCCTCTTTTTCAAACTCACTAAACATGAAAAATATGTCAATTTTTCACCTTTGTTGGACTCGAAAAAACATCAAACAACTATGGACTCATAAAAACATCAAACAATTATGGACTCGTAAAAACATCAAACAACAATGGACTCGTCGAACATGAGAAGACTAAACCATTCCTTCTCAAGGTTCGTTAAACATACTTGGAGGGATTCATCTGAAGGATGAAATTAAAAATCAATCATATGTTATCATCCTCAAGCTTGTTAAAAAATAAAGAGGTACTGACCAGAAATGGTTGGGGAAATTGGAAAAACAGGTTACTCCACTTGTTAATGGTAGAAAGTTGCTTTTGAACATTACACTCTTCCACTTCATCTCCATGGCTATTGGGTTGGGAAATATGCTTGTCTTTTGGTTTATCATACCATATCAAAACCTCTACTTTCAATTTTGGGTCAATGCTTCCGACTCCATTCAGTGTCGTTGATATGTTCAAGAGAATTCATTCAGTCAATATCTATTACAGTACTCTTAAGTATTCATTCCATGTTTGTCATTCCTAATCCAATTTTGTATAAGTATCATTCTATCTCAAATCATGATACACGTTTCGTGTCATTTATGGTGGATACATCAAGGCCCTCCTGCGATGGGTCGCTTCTTTTCGACATCAACTCATTATCCAGGAAGGTTACTTAGAAACTCCCTTCGGTACTTTGGTGCTTGCATACATCAATGGAAATTTTCATCGCTCTTGGCGATAGATTTACATCATTAGCCTTTGACCGAAATATTCTTCATTGTATTCGACTTCAACTCATTCATTCACACCATATAGATTGCACTGCAGTACCTTGAGATCCATTAACATCATCAGTGGTTTCTCTTGCATTTGTTAATGTATTACATCATTTTCCAGTAATCATATAGTTTCTACATGTTCGAATTCAACTCACTAATTCGCATCGTTAGACTCGTACATTAGATGATCATGTGAACGAGATATAAGACTCTAGATCTAGTCTCATCCATCCAAGTTGTGATTTCACGATTAATACAAGACTACAATATATGATGACTATGATCATACAGATGGTCATATAGTCATGGTTCCACCCTTTATCATCAATGGACATGTCTTCTTGGTCATTGTACATGTAAAGTTAGCTTATGTGTTGAAAATGGGTATTCCTCCCTCAGAAAATATGTCATGATGTAAATGTATTGTAACAAATGATGATCTTGACCAGTTGTTCTTGAACCTGACTTGTCACCAGGCAAAGCACTTCAACCATTAATTTTCATTTATGACTTTAAGCTTTAGGGGGGAATCTGTTATAGGCCATTTTTTCGAATCTAGTAAATATGTATTCAAACTGGATCAATTCACATCCTTGAACACCTTTTCATAATTCCTACACAAATGTTGAGATTCAACAAGAAAATTCCAGCACCCACGCCTACTGCATTAAGCACCTACAATAGGGTGGGGCCCACCGTGCTATTTTTGGTGCATGTCTATTTTAGTTATCCCTTAATTAAGATGGACAATAAACTCTAATCTAGTCTCAAAAATAACTTGTAATAGTTAACTGAGAGTGATAAACTCATTTAGATCATGGATTTCAAGTTAGAGGTAGTTGGTGAGGAATGCAGAGTAACTCTAGTTGTAACAGAGTTCGAAGTGCAGTGGTGCATTAGTTAATCCAGGTTGTAATCAGTTTAACTTTGTTAAGTGAGTTAAACTCAATTGTGCTAGTTGTAACTGCTTGATACACTAGTGAGAGATCAAGTGAATTAAATATTAATCAATTCAGAATGGGTGATAGAAAATGCAACTGAGGATTTACTATTATTAGTTGCATGCATGTTAGATCTAGTGGAGACCCATTTGAGATCTAGGTGAAAGGGAAGTTGACTATCAGTTGTAGAATTATTGGGTTGCACCCATGCAACCAAACACCCATTGGAGTTCCCATGATACTTGCGTAGTCAAAGAATGTCAAATTTCCTATTCTTTAGGGATTGCATTCATCATGGATTATGAAAGCAATGCAAGTTGTCTGGAGGCAGTAAATTGGCTAAGTATTGGTCAGTTTTTGTATGACAGTGTGAGACAATTAGCTAAGTACTGGAGGTCTCTTGTGAGAAGAGTTTTGTATGTAATTGTTTCATGATCCATGTTGAATATAAAATAGAAGATAGTGGGGTTTTGAGCAGCAATATTTCCCCAGGAAATTATCTATGTTGTGTTTGATTTGATTCTTCTTTGCTTCCTGTGATTAGCGATTGTGTTTTTTATTTCGCAAAATATTTGTAAAAGTGATTCAGTATTTAACTTTAGTACATTTTCAGATCAGGTGAATCCATGATATACATGCATGTTGTATAATTTCTACATGGTATCAGAGCACGGGAAATCACAATTGTGAAGGAGGAGTTGAGTTTGTGACTGGATAGAATTCGAATTTGGAGAAAGACTTTCTTGGTGCTAGAGTTGATTCAGGATCAAAATGGCTTTTAATGGCTTGAGCTTGGAGTATGCACTCGAGGGCAGCTCAAACTATATTACTTGGAAGGACAGGATGGAGGCAGTACTCGAAGACAATGGCTTGAAGGAATTCATTTACAATGATGTTCCTGAACCCGTTGTGACAGATGATGCAAATCTTGATGCATGGAAAAAGAAAGTGGCAAAGGCGAGGAGGATCCTATTGGAGGGAGTACGATACCACATTGTCTCAAGCCTCCATGGGAAAACCGCACAATATGCATTGTGGAAGGCTTTGATAGATCTATTCCAGAGCAGCAGCGACCATAGAAAATTGGCACTCAAAGATAAACTCAGGAAGATCAAGATGGAAAAGGGCAGCGCCATACCAAAATATCTAACAAAGTTTGTCCAATGTCAGGATGAACTGGGGAGCGTTGGTCTAGCTGTCGTTGATGATGATTTGGTGAGTTTGGCTCTCCTAGAACTTCCCAAGAGTTGTAATAGTTATCAAGGCTCTGTCAATGGAGTGGAAAATTTCCAGATTGGGAACGACTGTGGTCAGATTTGGTGCAGGAGGAGTTCAGATGAAACACCAAATATGGATCTTCATCTAAGAATGAAGATGAAGAATATTGTGCTTTGGTTGCCAAGGCGAAGAAGGGGAAGGGGAATAAATTCCATTCCAAATCTAAGTCCAAGCATGGCAACAAGCAGGACATGTCCAAGGTGAATTGTTTTCACTATCACGAGCATGGGCATTTTGCTACTAACTGTCCACAAATGAAGAAGAACAAGAACGTTGGAGGATATGCAGTTGGTGAGGCCTTGGCCTCACAATTTGAGCTTGAATTCTCATTTATTGCATGCATGGTGCCAAGTTCATTGGGATCTATGTGGTATTTGAATAGTGGAACTTCCTTTCACATGACGAGAGACAAGGAAATTTTCAGTGACTTGGAGGAGAAGGATCTCCAGATGCATATTGAAATGGGTGATGACGGGCGGTACAGTGCTACCAGGATTGGTACCATTACCTTCCAGCGGCAGTCAGGTAAACCCTTTCAATTAAAATATGTAATGCATGTACTAGGTTTGAAGAAAAATTTAGTCTCAGTTGCAATGTTGGAGGATAGAGGCTATGATGTTGTTTTTAGTGAAGGAAACGCTTTCGTGCGACATAAAACAACAGGACAAGCCAAGAGGACAAGGATTCGAGTTAAGAATCTATACAAGTTGGAGGTAGATGGTTGTGCAGTAATGATGGGCAAGGCAGATCAAGCGGTGAGTTAGGATGAGGGTGAATTATGGCACAGGAGATTGGGCCATCTTCACCATGGATCCTTGATAGTCATGCAGAAGATTTCTACTGGTCTTCCCAGGGGTACACTTGTGCAGTCAAACACATGCAAGGGATGTACTGTGGGAAAATATGTAAAGGTCACCTTTCATGAGAAGGAGAACCAAGCTTCGTGGATCCTTGAGATAGTTCACACAGGCGTGTGTGGACAATTCTCTGTTGCTTCAGCAACAAAACATAAGTACTATGTAATATTTGTTGATGAATTTTCTTGTAAGTTCTGGAGCTTCTTGATGCAGAAGAAATATCAAACACTCTAAGTTTCTTGAGTTTAAGGCACTGGTGGAGAAAGATTCGGGGAAGCAAGTGAAGGCTCTTAGGAGTGATAATGGTGGAGAGTACAACTCTAACAATTCAAGAACTTATGTAGCAAAGAAGGAATTCGAAGAGAAATAATAGTGCCTCATAACCCATAGTAGAATGGGGTCGTAGAAAGAAAGAACAGAACGACTGTGAGTGCACCAAGAGAAATGTTGCATAATCAAGGCCTACCGATGCATCTGTGGGCAGAAGCATGTGATAGTAGCCTAAGCTGCCAATACCCACATTCTCACCTTCAATGTGCATATAAGAAATGCACAGTTCATTTAAAAACCAAAATTAATGCCCATATTGGCAAACTCAATAATGCGGAAACTTTTCTTTTAATCAATGGTCAAACCTTATTATAAACCCACCTTTGCAACTTCATATGCAGAAGCTACCTTTCTCAACCTATGGTTAAAACCATAGAATAAAACCCACTTTATGAAATGGAATCAATATATGTCTTTGGAATATAACCCAATAAATAAATCTCGGCTCTCACATACATTAATGTATATTTGGGTTCACATTTCACTAATCCATATTCGAGCCATGTTAATTACCCCATGCCTTGGTCTAAAAACCCGACATATCAACATAACAATTTATATTATATATTGGCCCCGACAACATATATTAAACCAAAGATAAATCTTCGTGCCCGCCCATTTCATACCAAAGTTCAACTTTGGTTAAACAATAGCCAATGCATATAAATGTTGACCAATCCGAATGTCAATAAATATTATTATTTCAAATAAAACCTTCAAATTTGGATTAAAACCCAAACCCAACATGTATTAATGTTCGGGCCCATAGAAGCTAACACTTACCTCTTCGCTCGTTTAACTCCTGCATAACTTCACAATGCGAATGTCGTCTGATCCTTTGATCGGATCATCCAACGGATATCGTGCTCGTTTAACGCCGAACTTTATTGCTTCATATCCACGCGAAATAATTGGTTTTCCAAATCCGCTTTGCTACGTGTCATTCTCAAAGGTATATCGCTGTCAACTTACCCAAAACTGCTTACCACTCCAGAGCTACGCGAAACCCGCTTATGGTTTCCGGAAACCTTCCTTTACTGTTCATTACTCACGGCTCCGCCATACCTTAATTCATGGTTCCACCTCCAATTCTTCAACGTTGTTCCTTCGATCCAATCCACCATGTAGTTTGCTATTCCATCGCTTATTTGATGAATAATTGACCACTCCATTGACTCATATCCGCTGCGCCATCACTTGTATTATCTGGCTTTGTTGTTCCAATGTGATACAATTCGAAGTTCCGAATAGGCTTTTAAAAAAAAAACCCTATCACTTATCCACGCATGGCTTGATTTCTATATCCAATCTCTGTGGTTCAAATCCACACTAAACCCCCAAATGAACTTCAAACACGATCTCGCTTCATTTTTTATGCACAACAAAGTTTTGGTTATACAAACCCTCTCCAGCTTTCATTCCGCACTAGAACTTCTTTGGTTATTTTGAACCATTGTCATCAAACACTGTCACATGACTTCCTAAAGGAATCCATTGAATTTTGTATGAATTCGATTACCATAAAGTTCAATTTCTATATCAGATTTCTTCTAAAATAATTTGCACACCATATAACCCAAAAATGGAGTACAAACTCAAACAATTGAGTTCTTGTATTAACACACAATATTACATAGGAAATATTCCTCTCTGGCCTGATATTCAATCAGTGGCCTTTTCCTCTAATTTTTCCCAAAGGCTTACAATCAAAACCCTACTTCCTATTCTACCTTCTCTATTGTCTGTCTACTATCTTTTTATGCCTTTGAGGCTTACATTTATACAAATGATACTGAAACCATTTTTGTTTTCAATTCCTGCATTTTCTCAAAAATTCCCTATGAATCCTCTTTAATCCTAAAATCACTATTTAATCCCTAAGGATCCTCTTTCATACCAAAAATAATGAAACAAACTCTAATTTAGGATTTCTAATTAAGTCCTAAATCTCTCAATCCCTATGCACTCCTAATTCTCTCATGTTCTCCAACATTCGATAACATTTACAAATTCCTCACAATATTTAATTAAAAATAAAAAAAATCACTCAAATCATTACATAAGGAACCAACTCCCTTAAAAACATAAAAACCCCTAAGTATATTAAATACATGGAATTTTCTTGATCCTAATGCCCCTACATCAGAATCCCAAGGTCAAAAAATAATCATGATCTCCTGATCATGTGTTTTTAATCTTTTCCCCCTGGATCCCATAGTTTGTTTTGTTGTTGTCCATAAGCTGCATTATTCTTCTGTTGTTTTTCCTTTGCTGTAATTTCTTTGCTTTCTTGTTGTTGTCTTATTTTGAGACACCTTCATCATCAATCTCCTGATGCTTTCAATTTCTCTGTCCAGTTTATCTTCTGTCTGGAAATTACTCTGCCTTTCATTGCTGCTTTCAATTTCTACTGTTGTAGTTTCTTTTGCCAGAGATGTTGTTGAAAATGTTGCCTCCTCCCAAAGTTCCTGAATATCTCTTAAGATATCTCCCTCTGCAACATTCTTCTTCTGCTTATCACCTACAAATTTACTTTCAAAAAATAAATTATCATTTGATTTTCTACCTGCAGTAGCATACTCATTTAGTCTTCTTTGCATACTAGTAAGCATAATTAATTTTGACAAACTAGTATCTACTTCTACTTCTTCCACAATTCCAGACATCTTCACTTCAGTGTCTGCAATTCCTTTCTCTTGTTCAAATGTTTCCAGAAAACATTTCAGCCATTTCCTTTGTACTTGTTTCATCTTAAACACATCATCAATATGCTGCAATTCAGTTTTAGCATATCCTTCTTCCTCCTTGACAATCTTCAGTAATTGTCCATCATCTCCTTGATTGATTCTGGCAATCAAATCAATTTCTTCAAACACTGTATCTTCATCCTTTATCATAATAGAATTTTGATTCTCCATCACTGTGGCAGTTCTAAAAATCTATCCTGCAGTCTTCTCTTGGTCCATCAGATAAGCAAGCTCCTCCCTGTCATCAACAATAACAAGTTCCTTCATGACTATTTTACCTTCCTTAGAATTCATAAGTTCCTTCTTCTGCAACAGTTCATCTTCATTCAAGACAACTCCAAGAGATGGATTGTCTTCTGCAACACCTGTAAACACAGTCAAATTATCAATTTCAAAATCACAAGACCCAATGGTCTCATTTGATGATCCAGTCACCAAATCTTCTTTTTTCAGTTCCAAGTCTCTTTTAGGACTCAGAAAATCTTCATTGTCTTTATTCCTAGCTTTCAGTGTTATCTCCATTGTTTCAATCACCATGACATAATGATGACCCTCCACTATGTTTTCAGCTAACATAGTTTCCTTTTCATTAAATTCTCTGACACTTTTCATTTGTTGTCCTTCTTTGCCTGCATAATTAGCACATGAATCATCAGTATTAAAAATACAAGGTTTCAATGTCTCTTCCTCCTCTGACAACATATTAGTATGTTGTTCTGAAATTTCCTCCTCTATCAGCACATCAGTATGTTGATTTACATTCTTCATGAGACTATCAACTAATCTCTCCTTCTTTCCATCATCTATTTCATGAATGTTTCTCTGCTCTGGTTCAAAATAATGAACTTCTTCAACTTGCTGATTCATTCTTTTATCCTCTGGTTCCTGACTGTCATTCATGAAATTTTTCCCGCCTTGCTTCTTCAGCAGTTTATCCTATGTATAGATCCTCTGCTTTTCTAATTCTCTTCTCTGAAGATCTAATTTCCTATATAATTCAACAATTTCAATTGGAGTAGAATTTGGAAACTTCACACAACTTTCCATACCTTCATTTGTTGTTGACCAATCATCAGATGGTCTTTCTTTCTCTGCTTCAATATTCTATTGAATATTCTCATGAGACCCCTCTGTCTTCATGTCTTCCTGAGATCTTTCTATCTCAGTATTGACTTGAACAGATTTCAGATTCAATTTTTCCTAGACAAACTCTAAAGCTTGTTCATTATCCTGTGATGTACCTGCAATCATACACAATTCATTAGTTTTAAAAACACAAGACTTTTTAGTCTCATTTTATTTTTCAAGCACTTCCCCTTGAACATATTTGCATGTGGAATCCTCAAATTCCATCTTTGACTCAAAAAATATGAGTTTTTCCCTCCATAAGGAAATCTCCTTCTGCCTCCACTTCATTTTCAATGGTTGCCAAATTACCTTTTTTTCCTTCAGTGGAAAGATCCATCCTTTTCTTTGGTTTTCCTCTTCTTGTAGCCATTCCTTTAGTACCTCCAGTTTTACTTTCATCAGTGCAATTTCTCTTTCTCTATCCTTCATCTTATCTCTGTGGCATTCTTTAGAACCTCTTCTTTGATCCTCCATGATCATCTTCTTCATGAGCTCTCACTCACCATGAGTTGCACTAAGCCTTTGCAACCGCAAGCTCTCCTGCTGCCACTTACCTCACCAATCCCTTCTCTGGACTTGGTCTTTTGGAAACCACTAGTTCACTATCTCTAGAACCTCTTAAGCACTCTCTTCTGCTCCCTCTAGGCTTATATCCTCAACTCACCTTCTCTTGAGAAAATTTCAGTTGTTCTCCCTATCCAACCTTTAGTTGGAATATCAGGTTCACTGCCATCATCATCAAAATCTTCGGCTTCATCTTGTCTGCAACCATAATTCTGCAATCACAATTTTCAAATCAGATTAAAATTATCTCACCTTCAAGATCCCTGCATGATATTTTTTTCTTCATTCATTTCTGCAAATGTTTGTTCACTTCAATTATGTGTATCTGCTGCATATCAGATTTAGAATCTGATCTGCTTTCATTTTCTCATGACACATGTATTCAGATTTAATTAAAAAAAAATATTTTTCTTCAACAGAGCCTTTCCTGATCTGATACCACTTGATAGCAGCCTAAGCTACCAATACCCACATTCTCACCTTCAATGTGCATATAAGAAATACACAGTTCATTTAAAAACCAAAATTAATGCCTATATTGGCAAACTCAATAATGCGGAAGATTTTCTTTTAATCAATGTTCAAACCTTATTATAAACCCACCTTTGCAACTTCATATGCGAAAGCTACCTTTCTCGACCTATGGTTAAAACCATAGAATAAAACCCACTTTATGAAATGGAATCAATATGTCTTTGGAATAGAACCCAATAAATAAACCTTGGCTCTCACATACATTAATGTATATTTGGGTTCACATTTCACTAATCCATATTCGGGCCATGTTAATTACCCCATGCCTTGGTCTAAAAACCCGACATATCAACATAACAATTTATATTATATATTGGCCTCGGCAACATATATTAAACCAAAGATAAATCTTCACACCCGCTCATTTCATACCAAAGTTCAACTTTGGTTAAACAATAGCCAATTCATATAAATGTTGACCAATCTGAATGTCAATAGATATTATTATTTCATATAAAACCTTCGACTTTGGATTAAAACCCAAACCCAACATGTATTAATGTTCGGTCACACAGCAGCTAACACTTACCTCTTTGCTCTTTTAACTCCTACATAACTTCACAATGTGAACGCCATCTAATCCTTTGATCAAATCATCCAACGGATATTGCGCTCGTTTACCTCTGAACTTTATTGATCCATATCCACGCAAAAGAACCAGTTTTCAAAATCCACCTTGCTACGTGTCATTCTCAGAGGTGTATCGCGTTCAACTTACCCAAAACTGCTTACCTCTCCAGAGCTACGCGAAACCCACTTATGGTTTCTGGAAACCCGCCTTTACTGTTCATTACTCACGGTTCCACCATACCTTAACTCATGGTTCCACCTCCAATTCCTCAACGTTGTTCCTTCGATCCAATCCACCACGCGGTTTGTTTTTCCATCGCTTATTTGATGAATAATTGACCACTCCATTGACTCATATTTGTTGCGTCATCACTTGTATTATCTGCCTTTTTTGTTCCAATGTGATACAATTCAAAGTTCCGAATAGGCTTTTAAAAAAACCCTATCACTTATCCACGCATGGCTTGATTTCTATATCCAATATCTGTGGTTCAAATCCACACTAAACCCCCAAATGAACTTCAAACCATATCTCGCTTCACTGTATATGCACAACAGAGTTTTGGTTATACAAACCCTCTCCAGCTTTCATTCCGCACTGGAACTTCTTTGGTTATTTTGAACCATTGTCATCAAACACTGTCACATGACTTCCTAAAGGAATCCATCGAATTTTGTATGAATTCGATTACCATAAAATTCAAATTCTATATCAGATTTCTTCTAAAATACTCTGCACACCATATAACCCAAAAATGGAGTACAAACTCAAACAATTGAGTTCTTGTATTAACACACAATATTACATAGGAAATATTCCTCTCTGGCCTGATATTCAATCAGTGACCTTTTCCTCTAATATTGCTCGAAGGCTTACAATAAAAACCCTACTTCCTATTCTACCTTCTCTAATGTCTGTCTACTGTCTTTTTATGCCTTTGAGGCTTATGTTTATACAAAAGATACTAAAACCATTTTTGTTTTAAGTTCCTGCATTTTCTCAACAATTTCCTATGAATCCTCTTTAATCCTAAAATCACTATTTAATCCCTAAGGATCCTCTTTCATCCCAAAAATAATGAAACAAACTCTAATTTAGGATTTATGATTAATTCCTAAATCTCTCAATCCCTATGCACTCCTAATTCTCTCATGTTATCCAACATTCGAGAACATTTACAAATTCCTCACAATATTTAATTAAAAATCATTAAAATCACTCAAATCATTACATAAGGAACCAACTCCCTTAAAAACATAAAAACCCCTAAGTCTGTTAAATACAAGGAATTTTCTTGAGCCTAATGCCCTTGCATCAGCATGCAACACTATGGTATTTGTGCATAATTGTTGTCCTCATAGCATACTTGGCATGAGCACACCTGAAGAGGCTTTCACTAGTAAAAAATATGATGTTTCACACTTTAAGATTTTTGGCTCATCTGTTTATATGCATGTGACCAAGGACGCCAAGAAGAATCTAGAACCGACAGCTGAGATTGGGATTTTTGTGGGGTACACTGAAATACCCCATAATTATTGTGTGTATTTTCCAAACAGTAGAATGATTGTTGTGCGACGGGATATAAAATTTGATGAGGATAAATCCATGTGGTTTTCCCTTGAGAAGGAGTTGGACTTGCATGCAGAGAAGGAATTGTTGGTTCCCAAGGATGAGCCTCAAGATGTGGATCAGCCACATGCGGAGGATCATGGAGAGGAGGAAAACACTCATGTAGAGCCATCCATCAGAAATGGTAGAAGGCGCACCACGGAAGCTGATAGATTGAGACTTGATGTTGTGGATAATGTAGGAGCCCCTACTTCACAGCGCAGACAGAGACAGTCTCCTAACCGATTTACTAGATACATGGCTCTTATGAGAAAATGTATTGTGACTAAACCATATTCCTTTCAGGAAGCAGTGCAGCAACCAACCTAAGTTGATGCAATGGTGGAGGAGTATGACTCCATTTTCAAGAAAAGTGCATGGGATATTATCCCAATATCAATCGACAAATCAGTGGTTGGATCGAGATGGATCTACAAGGTAAAGCAAGATGCTGATGGGAGTGTGGAGAAATACAAGGCCAGACTTGTGGCCCGGTGATTCTCACAGATCGAGGGGATAGATAATGATGAGACTTTTGCACCTGTTGAAAGGTACTCTTTCATAATATCCATCCTTGCACTCTTGGCACAGATGGGATAGCGCATTCATCAGATGGATGTGAAAACTGTGTTTCTCAATGGGATCGTTGAGGAAGAGGCATACATAGAGTAGCCTAAAGGTTTCGATATATTCAACAATGAGTCACATGCGTGCCGAATAAAAAGAGCATTGTATGGGTTGAAGCAAGCAACAGGTGCTTGGTACACTCGGATAAACAATTATTTCATCAGACTGGGATTCACCAAAAGTGAAGTAGATGCAAACCTGTACTAGATTGTGGTTGAGGGTAAGCTAATGATTATTGTTATTTATGTTGATGATCTAATTTTGACTGGTGATGAGCAACTGACACACTCATGCAAGGAGGATCTTGCAAGGAGATCGAAATGAAGGACATGGGACTCCTTCATTATTTCCTTGGATTAGAAATATGGCAACTGGATGGTGAATTTTTTGTGTCTCAAGGCAAGTATGAAAGGAGATATTGGGTAATTTTCACATGGAGAGGTACAAACCCATGGATACTCCTCTTCCAGGAAATTGGAGGAAAGAGGATGCTACTTCTGGAGAGGTGGTGGATGCTATTGTCTACAAGCAGTTAGTTGGTTCACTAATGTATCTAGTGAACACCATACCAAACATTTTCTATGTAGTTAACCAGTTGAGTCAAGCAATGGTTAAGCCTACCAAGATCTTTTGGAAGGCAAGGAAGCATTTCTTGAGATACCTTAGGGGCATATCAGAGTATGGTCTATGGTACAGATGGACAGAGGGAGTGAAGCTTCAAGGCTTCACGGATGCAGATGGTGTACGCAATCCATCAAACAGAAAGAGCACATCATGAGGTATCTTCAGAATAGGATTGACAGCATTTTCTTGGTACAGCAGGAAACAACTATTTTTGACACTCAGTTCAGCAGAAGCAGAATACATGGCAGCAAGTGAAGCTGCATGTGAGGCTATCTGGATGAGAAAGATCTTGGTTGGTTTGTTTGGTTCTCAGATGGATCCGACAGTGATACATTTTGATAATCAAAGTTGCATTAAACTCTCGATTAATCTTGTGTTTCATGATAGGTCCAAGCATATAGCTATCCGGTACCATCATCTCAGAGATTGTGTGCAAAGAAGAATAATGTTGCTTTAGTACATTCCCATGGAAGATCAGGATGCAGATATTCTGACGAAGGCGCTCATGAGGAGAAAATTAGAATGCCATAGAGACAGGATCGGGGTGACGGTAATCCCTTTCTTGTTGAGAGGGAGTGTTGAGATTCAATAAGAAAATTTTAGTACCTAGGCCTAGTGCATTAAGAACCTATACTAGGGTGGGACCCACAATGCTATTTTTGGTGCATGTCTATTTTATTTATCCCTTAATTACGATGGACAATAAATTGTAATTTAGTCTCACAAATAACTTGTAATAGTTAACTGAGAGTGATAAACTTAGTTAGCTCATGGATTTCGAGTTAGAGGTAGTTGGTGAGGCATGTAGAGTAAATCTAGTTGTAACAGAGTTCGAAGTGAAGTGGTGCATTAGTTAATGCGGGTTGTAATCTGTTTAACTCAGTTAAGTGAGTTAAAATTAGTTGCGCTAGTTGTAACTACTTGATACAATAGTGAGAGATCAAGTGAATTAAATATTAATTAATTCACAATGGGTGATCTCACATGCAACTAAGGATTTACTATTATTAGTTGCATGCATGTCAGATCTAGTGGAGACCTAGTTGAGATCTAGGTGAAAGGGAAGTTGACTACCAATTGTATGATTATTGGGTTGCACCCATGCAACAAAACACCCATTGGAGTGCCCATGATACTTGCACAGTCAAGGAAGGCCAAAATTCCTATTCTTTAGGGATTTCATTCATCAAGGATTGCGCAAGCTAGGCAGGTTGTCTGGAGGCAGTAAATTGGCTACGTATTGGTCATTTTTTGTATGACAATGTGAGACAATTAGCTGAGTACTGGAAGGCTCTTGTGAGAAGAGTTTTGTATGTGATTGTTTCATGATCCATGTTGAATATACAATATAAGATAGTCGGGTTTTGAGTAGCAAGTTTTCCTGGGGAAATTATCTGTGTTTTGTTTGATTTGATTCTTCTTTGCTTCATGTGATTAGCGATTGTGTTTTTAATTTCACAAAATATTTGTAAAAGAGATTTAGTATTTAACTTTAGTACATTGTTAGATCGGGTGAATTCATGATATACATGCATGTTGTATAATTTCTACAACAAATCCCTAAGCATGACTCTCCCAAAACCCTGAGTTTATGGGCTTAACTGCTTCATTTCCATGTTTTTAAGGCTTAGTGCACCTTAGCCGCTTAGGGACCTATATTCACTAGCAGGTTAAACCATTCTATACTTATATTAATTAGCATCAATTTGTCCTTTGTTGGGGGTGTCTTGATTCTAGAAATTCAGGAAAAATAAAAAGAGTCTCGAAGCTTCCAAAGGTTGTTTTAACCATTTACCTTGGATAAGAACTTTGAATTCTATCTAATCCTACCTTGGAGATTTATCCTCTTATCCCTTGAGATCATCAACCTATCTCAAGTCGATCTCAATACTAGATTGGTAAATGGATCAAAAATCATAAACTACCTCCCTTATCTATATATTTACTATCATCCACAAGCTAGGGTTTGGCTTATGGATATTGATTATGTCATCATGCTTCCACTTTGGTTCTAAGAGAGTCATCATCTTTATGCATTAGGGTGACATAGATGTGTTCTTTGTGGCAAGGAAGGACAAGTCAACATGGGGAGTTATCTATAAGATCATCTTTTATATTTGGTTGTAACTCTCTCCATTTCTATTAATACAAAGAGCACAATGTTTTCCTATATGTGATGTTATGTTTACAATCATATATTTCGATGCCTTCTTGATCCATTGAATATATTAATTGGATTATGCTACATAGATGGCATAGATCTTTGGCTTGTGTTGACTGAATATGCAAGTTCTAATTATAGTGATCGAAACTAGGATTGGAGCATACAAGCGAAGAGGAGAGTGAAGCTTGCAACGGATTCCAGGTAAGTCTCATCCCGTTGTTCCATTAGGGGAATTTTGAGGTCTAAAATGGGCTCCTAAGGAAGATGTACAATCAAAATTCACTTTATGAGAATCAATCGCATTTTAGGGGATGACATCATCCCCAATGGTTGAGGTGTCATTGTTTGAGTTAAAGGTAGTTGTTACATTCTTAATGGTGGATAAAAGTTCATGGTTAACCATGGTAGTGCTCTAAATACTTTTAAAGTCATAAAGTAAAGTGCTAATAATAAATGTCATTTCACATTTTTTGAATAAAATATTTTTATTTTCATTTCATATTTTTTTAAAGAAACAATGCATATCCTTACATAATCTTCATCTCTCTACACATTTTTCAATATATATTATATTTATATATTTTCATATATTAATTTTTAAATTATATATTCATCTCATTTTATTTAATATTATAATTTAAAATTAATTATAAGTTAATATCTATACATATATAATATACATATGAAATCAAGATAAATAAAAATGTAGCTTTGTAATTTTATTATAAATCAAATCTACGAATAATATTATTATAATATTAATAACAATACAAACATATCAAAATTAAAGAAATTTTGTATATTAGTTGTGTGTCATGAAAAAATGTACATTAATTTTGTATGTTAAAAAAAGTATATTAGGTTTAACATAGTTTGAGACAAAAAAAGGGTCAAAATTTTCAAAATATATAATTATTATATTATACTTATAAATATAAATTAAATTTATTTCAATATTTTTTTTCTTTAATTTTAAATAAAACTAAATTAATTTTATTATGCTCATATCAATATTATATATTATTATACATAATATTATGAAAAATAATATAAATGTTATAGAATCTATATATATATATTATTTTTTCTTATGTTATAAATCAAATCAATTCAATATATAATATAAAAAAATACATAAAATAATATATTACATTTATTATGCTATATTATTTTTATATAGTATATTAATTACATGTTATTATATAATTTTAATTAATAGTATACTATACGATTAAGAATTTATGAATTTATATTTATAATTTATTTTAAGTTATTTAATTACAAAGGAAAAATGTATTAGTTGTTCAATGGTAATGACATATTTTTTAAGAGCTTATTCTTATTTATAGTCACATCAATACAATTTTTTTATTAATTTTTGTTTGGTACATATTTTCAATTGAGTTTAACCATGGTTACATGGATTGTGGTGCAAAAAGTAAAATGCAAATTCAGAATTATTATTTTATTGGTTTAACAATTATTTTATTATTTACTGAGGAGGCTCATTTTAGAGCTCAAAATTCCCCTAATGAATTATGTTAAGGGCAACGATATATTATTCTATTATTCTAGGCCCAGCCACTAGGTCTAAGGAAAATCCTTGTGTCCGCAGTCATAGATTCTATATAACACCAACATTATTGACTTGTTAAGTCAACAAAACTATATTGATCACAGAATGCTTCTCTCCCTTCTGTTTTATCATAGAAATAAACAATTAAAAATATTGAGTTGAATGTTTACCTTCTTAAATTCTGATAGACCATATTGATTTTTGTGGAGGTTAACTATTCTCATCATCGTCATGTATTGTAAAAAATCATATTTACAAATTAAGAATATGTGTGCTAAAGTGGAGGCAAATCTCCATTGTTAAGAATATTGTTCTATGTTTTTCTCATATATATATATATGTGTGTGTGTGTGTGTGTGTGTGTGCGCTAAAGTGGAGGCAAATCTCCATTGTTAAGAATATTGTTCTATGTTTTTTTAATATATATATATATATATATTAGAAAAACATAGAACAATATTCTTAACAATGGAGATTTGCCTCCACCTTAGCACACACACATATATATATATATATATATATATATATATATATATATATATATATATATATATATATATAAACTTTTGAAATAAATATGAACTTTTGATTTATGAATACCACTAAAATTAGAACAACCATATAAATTAAATAATAAACATTAAAAAAAAAAACTCCGTGATACATGTTAACTTTATAAATAGAAAGTTAAGATGTATCATGGAGTGTTTTTTATGTTTATTATAGATTGAAGAGGTTACTAACCATTTAATCTATATGGTTGGTCTAATTTTAGTAGTATTCATAAACCAAAAGTTTATATTTATTTCAAAAATTTATATACCATGTTTTCCATTCTAATTAAATTGAATAATTAAAAAAAATGTGATGTCAACATGTGTTATGTGAATATGAGTTGATTTTCAAAACTAGTTATACTTTTTAGTTTAATGAAATTGATTAATTAAAAAAATATATATCGACATGTGACATATGAATGTGAGTTATGGTTTTTTGAGCATGTGGTATTAGTAAGCCATGATATTGGCCCATGGTATTGTAACAAAATATATTTACAAGTTAATAATTTTCATAGTAATGTAAGGGTGAATCTTCATGGTTAAGAATCTTGTTGCATTTTTAAATGTAAATAAGTTTAACTCATATATTAATTAGCCTAATATGGTAGAGATGTTGTAATGTATTGTAAAAATTTTAACTCAATAAAATTACAAAAAAATAGAACAAAATAAAATTAATAATTATATTTATAAAGAAATATAATCAATAATTAAACCAACTTAGATACATCTTAACTCGAGCTCTATTGATCATAGATGCAACCTTTTTTTAGAATGAACGAAGATTTGATCCCTCCGGAGACTTAAGATAGATGGATCTAAGTTCATCTTAACTCGAGATCTATTGATCATAGATGCAACCTTTTTTAGAGTGAACGAAGATTTGATCCCTCTCGAGACTTAAGATAGATGGATCTAAGTTCGTTTAAAATAAATTTATAATTTATTTGTTTTTTTAGTCTTTTACAATCTAGATAATGTGAAATATATCATAAATTAATTGTTTTGATGTCTATCCATGTTTACCAATTGTTTAATTTATATGGTTGGAATAGTATTTTATTAAATTGATCAAACTTAATCCTAATATATATATATATATATATATATATATATATATATATATATATATATATATAATCTAATTAAATTAAATTAAACTTGATGGAATTTGATTTCTAACTAAAGTTAAACATCAAAAAATTAAAAATAAAATAAATTATTAATTATATATTATTATAATAATAAAATTTTAACTTTAATGCAATTCACTTTTAACTAGGTAACATGATAGTCTCACACTTGTATGATACAGGGTTGAATT
Organism: Pinus albicaulis; assembly: GCA_034641835.2. Classification (NCBI taxonomy): domain Eukaryota; kingdom Viridiplantae; phylum Streptophyta; class Pinopsida; order Pinales; family Pinaceae; genus Pinus; species Pinus albicaulis. The sequence goes on along the minus strand of CM076575.1, from coordinate 1,585,998,376 downwards.
CAATCACTACTACTATAACACCCACTATAACCCCTAGGTGAACCACACTGCCACCCCTAGCAGGTGGCCCATGGGTAAACTCAAGGGACTTGAACCTGAATTCACTTGGAACATAATATTTTATTTCCATGGTCATGGCCTATTGAGCTACCCATCTAATGCCATATAATGATATAATAATTTCCCATGCTCGAAATCTCTTGGCAATGAGGAGGAACCAAAAAAAATCAGATCTTATAAGAAGCCATATTCGTATAAAAAAAACATATTATATCTAAACCTTGATTACACAGAGTTAATAGAATAGTTCATCATTTAGCACTACAACAACACTAAGTTGCATAGAACTTTAAAAAAAAAAAAATTTGAATGATCAATGGAATAAAAGAGATCAAAAGAATTACCCAACAACCATCCCACTTCATGTAAAGAATTAAAACATAAAATAATTGTTAAAGATCGGTTAAATATCAGTCAGCCTAAAATAACTGTTGCATGCAGAAAATTTGAGTTACCCAATTGAGGTGGAGGTTTCAAGGCAGTGTACTGTCATTTTTAGTCTATTCCAGTGTGTACAAGTGGTGTGTTTAGTTAGAGGATCATCCTAAAGGAATTGCACAATCCAATTGAGAAATTTCCTAATTAATAGGGGCCTAATTACTCAAGGTACAGCGTAAGGAAATAGGAGCTTGGAGGGCTTGAAAATTGGCTAAGTGATGGCTAGATTCAGTCAGTCAGGCAAAGGGATAAGCTTTACACTTTTAGGTTGTGCTCATGCTCGAGAAAGCATATGTATTCATCTATATTGTTTTAATAATGCAATACAGATAGGAAGGGGTTTTGAGCAGTTTCTTTCCCCTAGATAAATCTTTGTGTATGTGTGTTATTTCTTAATTAATGTTTATGATTTGTTTTCTAGATTGTTAATTGAATTCTACTATACATTACAGTATATTTGATTCTTGTGATTTAGTAAATTTCAGGAGCAGCTTCAGATTTAAACATATTTTCTACATGGTATGAGAGCAGGATTCACAGTAGAGTAGAAATTTTGATGTTGTTATTGCAGGAGGATCGAATTTGCAGGATCAATTATTCAGAGATAGAAGGATGGACTTCTATGAACTAAGACTTGAGTATTCCCTTGAGTGTAGCTCAAACCTTGTTGTTTGGAAGGACCACATGGATCGGGTGCTGGAAGACAATGGTTTGAAGTAATTTGTTGAGCATGAAATTCCAAAAATAGGAGCAGTTGATGTCAATGCTCTAGCAGAATGGAGTAACTATGTAGCCAAGGTGAGGAGAATAATATTACAGGGAGTAAAGGACCACATTGTCACAAATATCCATGGAAAAGAAACTACATATGAAATGTGGAAAGCACTGACATATTTTTTCCAAAATATTAGTGACCACAGAAAGTTGGCACTTAAGGATAAACTTTGACATATCAAGATGCAGAAGAATGACTCTATTCAGTAGTATCTAAGTAGGTTCACACAATGTCGTGATGAACTTGGTGGAGTTGGTGTTACTATTGTATAAGATGATTTGGTAATCCTAGCCCTTCTAGTCCTTTTGAAGAGTTGGCATAGCTACCAATATTTGGTGAACGAGAGGGAGAAACTACCAAACTAAGAACGCTTATGGTCACATTTGGTACAGGAGGAAATAAGGTGGAATACCATTGATGGAACTTCATCCAAGGGTGAAGATGAATAAAATTGTGCATTGGCTAGAAAGGAAAAGAGAGGGAAAGGGAAGAAATCCCAATCCAAACCAGAGTCCATTCAAGGGGGAAAGAAGAAATATTTTTCCAAAATTAAATGCTTCAATTGTCAGGAGCGGAAAGTGAATCTTTGGCTTCACAGTTCAAGCTTGACTTTAACCTGATCGCATGCATGGTGATAAAAGTGATGGGGAGCGTGTGGTACTTGGACAATGGTGCCTCGTTCCACATGACACGGAATAGAGATTTTTTTAGTGACCTCTATATGCACATCGAGATGGGAGATGATAGAAGGTATAGTGTGACTTGGATTGGTACAATCACTACAAGGAAAAGACCCTCTAGCATATGCTTTTGAGGAAGCCCTTATAAAAATAGCCCAGATATTCGTTTGTAGTAGAGGTCACTAGAGGAGGTTGGCGGGTGGAGGTTTTTGCGGATGTTTTTTTTGTGGTGCATTTCTAATCATAACACGCATCGGTATGTTTTATGAAAAGCACACCGGTGCGTACTATCAATTATCACACCAAGGCATTGTGCTCTTTGTACAAACTGTCCTGGTGCGTCTCAGTACTCCAACACACCGGTGCTCTACGTAAAAATCAGCCTGGTGCGTCTCAATAATCTAGCACACCGTAACGATGTGTGGTGCACCATTGATAAAACCGCCTAGTGCGTCTCATAATCGAGCACACCGAAAAAGGGTTAATTTAAAAAAAAAAATACCAGCCGTAAAAAACATCATTTTTACTTGTTCAGTGCTCTAGAGCTCTCAAGCACCGGTGTGAGTTTGTCTTCTCTAAGGTGCCATGCAATCAGTGCTTCCATTGCCCGCATTACTTCTATCCATTCTTCACTCTGTGGAGTTCGAATTTTCGAAAACGGTGGGCAAATTTGTTTTTTAGTATTCCTCATCAAATATGCCTCCTCGACACACAAATGTGTAGGTAATCTACTTGTTTCTCAATAACTTAACCTTTTAGCGGATTAATTTTTCAAATTCACTTAAAATTTACCGTTTAAAAAAATAAAAATCTCTGCAGTGCATTCGAGCCATTCTACTCACATTGTTTACTATGTTAACGGAAACCACGAAAGGTGTTAACGGAAACCGCACCGGGTTCTGGTGCGATACCGAGAAAATACGCACCACTGTAACACTAAAATAGTGTGGTGCATGTCGGTTGTCGGTACATATAAGCATAAAATATTTTTTTAAAATACGGCAGTGTGGTCGTTTACAGGACCGCACCATTAATTATGTATTGTTGTTGGGCGGTGCATTAACCAAACTAATTGCCCGAGGGCGAATAGTTTGGTTAACGCATCGCACAAAAAAAAATTATGTTTGTGCGGTGCGTGAACTTTTTTCATGCGCACCGTGTGTGATAAAGAAGTTCGCACCGGTAGCGGTGCATTACTATTTTTTGGGCGCACCGAGTATTTTTTTCAATAAAAATTATATATATATACATTTCTCATTTAATAAAAAATGTATTTAATATGTGAATCATTCAACGACGTTAACAGAGAAATAAAAGGGAACAACAAGAGCATATGCAGGATCGTTATAACATGATTCAGTTGTGGGAGGCACGAGAGAGGGAGAGAATTTTGTACCATCGCCCTATTACGGCACCCACCCAGTTGCTCTTAAGGGAGGTAGGCCTCCTCAAGTTCTACGAGGAGGCTACATCCCTGAAGGGGCACAGTGGGTTATTGGGAGAGTTGATCTACAGGTAGGATGCCCACCGACAAGCTTTCCAGTTCAGTCCTGGCCAGTGGTATGAGCCCACTGAGGAGGACATCTATTTTATTACTAGCCTATCTAGTAGAGGGTGGGATTTGCCCCAGTTCTCAGATGTCCCTGTCGGTTATGTAGCAGGGAGTCAGTTGGTTTACTCCCAGACATACATTAGGGATGATATACTTTCCCCTACATATTTTTCAGGTGTCCGGTGGTTAGTTACACATTGCTTCGTTTGGTCCATAAGAGGTGAGGTACTTCTCACTACTACTGACGACCATTGCACACTAGATGAGTGACGGGAAATGCATTAGCTTCTTGTTTTTATTTTACGTTTATTATTTATTCTAGACACCACGACTTGTGAGATGGTATGCCATTTTTTTGCGGCAGTTTTGTATAGCATTAGATAGATGTCGTTCTCAAGCACATGGAAGGTTGACCTTACCTTTTGCTTCAGAGTTATTTTGTTTATTTGTTGAGAGGTTTTTGAAGACGAGGCCTACTTTTTTTTCGTGGCGTCGTAGGTCGATGTTGCATGTACGGATGCAGATGTGGGGCCATATGATGCCCAAGAGGGGCCTGTCCGAATATTCTGCCAGGATATCTAGTGATGCACTGCAGTTGCTAGCCAGTGTTGATGATCACTCGTTTGTTATGGTGTCGTGTTTGTATGTGGGTTTCGAATGGTGAAGTTGTACCAACATCCTCTTCACAAAAGATAAGCCAACAGATACTAGAGCTAATATTAGTGTTTTCTTTAAATTAATATAGTTCCATTTTATTGTTTTAATTAATTAATTAGAATAAATTTATTCTAATATGTTCTTTAACTTGTTTTATTAATTTTTTTAATGAAATTATCTAATTATTGTTGTGTACTATATATTTTGTAGATATTGGCACATTCGTTGGGGACGTGATTCCACCCCCACCAGATGATCCGCCTGTAGATCATGACGAGGAGATGGCGGAGGCGACGGATCGGGGTGACAGACTTGATCCTCGGGTGCAGATACCTGTGGGGATGTGGCATAGGGTAGACATCCGATTCAGGATGGATTTGGGCGACAGATTGTGTTGACCCTTGGTTGATGAGGGAGTCCACCCTGATACGATCAAAGAGATCCAGGTTGATCGTAGGCTCAAAGAGCTCTAGAGAGACATGCCCCACGATATGATGACTCTTATGCGTCATATCGTTGGAGCTTCCAGACTACTAGTGGCTAGGAGGGATAGGCATCATGGAGATGCGCGACAGAGCAACTCATTTGATGATCATCATTCTAGTACTCCATCTCCTCCTCCTTCACCTCGCGATAGAGATGAGCAGCCAGCATCGAGTCCTGATCAGCAGACATCTTCTCAGTAGTCTGCACCATCTCATTAGGCACATAGTCCTGAACAGACACGGCCATCTACTGAGTAGGCACCTGATCTTGAGCAAACAAGTCCATCTAAGCAGGCACCATCCACTGAGCATGCTGCACCATCGACGACTCATCAACATGCACCTCCTGAGAAGACTACACCATCTTATCAGCAAGCACCTCCTAAGCATACTGCACCATCTAATCAACAGGAACCTCCGGAGCAAGCAGGTCATCCATCTAAGCATGAGGCTGCACCATCGACTGAGTAAGCCTCAACTAGTACTAGTTATAGTATTGATGTAGTAACACCAAAGATTTGACATTTATATGCAATTATATTACAGTTGTATGTTTTTGACATTATATATATATTTATATAGTGCATATTTTTTATGTTCATGTTGATGTACTTAATTTACATGTTGGTGTTCATCATGATGTGTATATTGTTAGGTCGTGTTAGATATGTTAATTTAAGGTGCTTGCAGATAGATGTGTATGTGATAACAGTTATTTGATGTGAGAAGTATCTTTGATGTTTGTGTTGTGATGATGTTATACAATACTTGTGTTTTATTAGATGATCATGATCACAATAATTAAATGACGTTAGCGAATTTGAATGTGTATTTTAGAATATGATGTTTGTATGATGGTTATCATGATCGTGATGTTTATTTTTAAATAAATCCATGATATTTATTAAATATTATGTATTGGTAATTGTAAAAATGTGTAATTGTAATTGTGTGTATCGTCATTGTAATTGTATTTTTAATTGTAATTGCATGTAAAATTGTAAAATTGTAATTGTAATTGTAATTGCATGTAAAATATTCGTAAGATTGATATTATAATTGTAATGTGGAAAGCACTGACATATTTTTTCCAAAATATTAGTGACCACAGAAAGTTGGCACTTAAGGATAAACTTTGACATATCAAGATGCAGAAGAATGACTCTATTCAGTAGTATCTAAGTAGGTTCACACAATGTCGTGATGAACTTGGTGGAGTTGGTGTTACTATTGTATAAGATGATTTGGTAATCCTAGCCCTTCTAGTCCTTTTGAAGAGTTGGCATAGCTACCAATATTTGGTGAACGAGAGGGAGAAACTACCAAACTAAGAACGCTTATGGTCACATTTGGTACAGGAGGAAATAAGGTGGAATACCATTGATGGAACTTCATCCAAGGGTGAAGATGAATAAAATTGTGCATTGGCTAGAAAGGAAAAGAGAGGGAAAGGGAAGAAATCCCAATCCAAACCAGAGTCCATTCAAGGGGGAAAGAAGAAATATTTTTCCAAAATTAAATGCTTCAATTGTCAGGAGCGGAAAGTGAATCTTTGGCTTCACAGTTCAAGCTTGACTTTAACCTGATCGCATGCATGGTGATAAAAGTGATGGGGAGCGTGTGGTACTTGGACAATGGTGCCTCGTTCCACATGACACGGAATAGAGATTTTTTTAGTGACCTCTATATGCACATCGAGATGGGAGATGATAGAAGGTATAGTGTGACTTGGATTGGTACAATCACTACAAGGAAAAGACCCTCTAGCATATGCTTTTGAGGAAGCCCTTATAAAAATAGCCCAGATATTCGTTTGTAGTAGAGGTCACTAGAGGAGGTTGGCGGGTGGAGGTTTTTGCGGATGTTTTTTTTGTGGTGCATTTCTAATCATAACACGCATCGGTATGTTTTATGAAAAGCACACCGGTGCGTACTATCAATTATCACACCAAGGCATTGTGCTCTTTGTACAAACTGTCCCGGTGCGTCTCAGTACTCCAACACACCGGTGCTCTACGTAAAAATCAGCCTGGTGCGTCTCAATAATCTAGCACACCGTAACGATGTGTGGTGCACCATTGATAAAACCGCCTAGTGCGTCTCATAATCGAGCACACCGAAAAAGGGTTAATTTAAAAAAAAAAATACCAGCCGTAAAAAACATCATTTTTACTTGTTCAGTGCTCTAGAGCTCTCAAGCACCGGTGTGAGTTTGTCTTCTCTAAGGTGCCATGCAATCAGTGCTTCCATTGCCCGCATTACTTCTATCCATTCTTCACTCTGTGGAGTTCGAATTTTCGAAAACGGTGGGCAAATTTGTTTTTTAGTATTCCTCATCAAATATGCCTCCTCGACACACAAATGTGTAGGTAATCTACTTGTTTCTCAATAACTTAACCTTTTAGCGGATTAATTTTTCAAATTCACTTAAAATTTACCGTTTAAAAAAATAAAAATCTCTGCAGTGCATTCGAGCCATTCTACTCACATTGTTTACTATGTTAACGGAAACCACGAAAGGTGTTAACGGAAACCGCACCGGGTTCTGGTGCGATACCGAGAAAATACGCACCACTGTAACACTAAAATAGTGTGGTGCATGTCGGTTGTCGGTCGCACCAATCATATAAAATATTTTTTTAAAATACGGCAGTGTGGTCGTTTACAGGACCGCACCATTAATTATGTATTGTTGTTGGGCGGTGCATTAACCAAACTAATTGCCCGAGGGCGAATAGTTTGGTTAACGCATCGCACAAAAAAAAATTATGTTTGTGCGGTGCGTGAACTTTTTTCATGCGCACCGTGTGTGATAAAGAAGTTCGCACCGGTAGCGGTGCATTACTATTTTTTGGGCGCACCGAGTATTTTTTTCAATAAAAATTATATATATATACATTTCTCATTTAATAAAAAATGTATTTAATATGTGAATCATTCAACGACGTTAACAGAGAAATAAAAGGGAACAACAAGAGCATATGCAGGATCGTTATAACATGATTCAGTTGTGGGAGGCACGAGAGAGGGAGAGAATTTTGTACCATCGCCCTATTACGGCACCCACCCAGTTGCTCTTAAGGGAGGTAGGCCTCCTCAAGTTCTACGAGGAGGCTACATCCCTGAAGGGGCACAGTGGGTTATTGGGAGAGTTGATCTACAGGTAGGATGCCCACCGACAAGCTTTCCAGTTCAGTCCTGGCCAGTGGTATGAGCCCACTGAGGAGGACATCTATTTTATTACTAGCCTATCTAGTAGAGGGTGGGATTTGCCCCAGTTCTCAGATGTCCCTGTCGGTTATGTAGCAGGGAGTCAGTTGGTTTACTCCCAGACATACATTAGGGATGATATACTTTCCCCTACATATTTTTCAGGTGTCCGGTGGTTAGTTACACATTGCTTCGTTTGGTCCATAAGAGGTGAGGTACTTCTCACTACTACTGACGACCATTGCACACTAGATGAGTGACGGGAAATGCATTAGCTTCTTGTTTTTATTTTACGTTTATTATTTATTCTAGACACCACGACTTGTGAGATGGTATGCCATTTTTTTGCGGCAGTTTTGTATAGCATTAGATAGATGTCGTTCTCAAGCACATGGAAGGTTGACCTTACCTTTTGCTTCAGAGTTATTTTGTTTATTTGTTGAGAGGTTTTTGAAGACGAGGCCTACTTTTTTTTCGTGGCGTCGTAGGTCGATGTTGCATGTACGGATGCAGATGTGGGGCCATATGATGCCCAAGAGGGGCCTGTCCGAATATTCTGCCAGGATATCTAGTGATGCACTGCAGTTGCTAGCCAGTGTTGATGATCACTCGTTTGTTATGGTGTCGTGTTTGTATGTGGGTTTCGAATGGTGAAGTTGTACCAACATCCTCTTCACAAAAGATAAGCCAACAGATACTAGAGCTAATATTAGTGTTTTCTTTAAATTAATATAGTTCCATTTTATTGTTTTAATTAATTAATTAGAATAAATTTATTCTAATATGTTCTTTAACTTGTTTTATTAATTTTTTTAATGAAATTATCTAATTATTGTTGTGTACTATATATTTTGTAGATATTGGCACATTCGTTGGGGACGTGATTCCACCCCCACCAGATGATCCGCCTGTAGATCATGACGAGGAGATGGCGGAGGCGGCGGATCGGGGTGACAGACTTGATCCTCGGGTGCAGATACCTGTGGGGATGTGGCATAGGGTAGACATCCGATTCAGGATGGATTTGGGCGACAGATTGTGTTGACCCTTGGTTGATGAGGGAGTCCACCCTGATACGATCAAAGAGATCCAGGTTGATCGTAGGCTCAAAGAGCTCTAGAGAGACATGCCCCACGATATGATGACTCTTATGCGTCATATCGTTGGAGCTTCCAGACTACTAGTGGCTAGGAGGGATAGGCATCATGGAGATGCGCGACAGAGCAACTCATTTGATGATCATCATTCTAGTACTCCATCTCCTCCTCCTTCACCTCGCGATAGAGATGAGCAGCCAGCATCGAGTCCTGATCAGCAGACATCTTCTCAGTAGTCTGCACCATCTCATTAGGCACGTAGTCCTGAACAGACACGGCCATCTACTGAGTAGGCACCTGATCTTGAGCAAACAAGTCCATCTAAGCAGGCACCATCCACTGAGCATGTTGCACCATCGACGACTCATCAACATGCACCTCCTGAGAAGACTACACCATCTTATCAGCAAGCACCTCCTAAGCATACTGCACCATCTAATCAACAGGAACCTCCGGAGCAAGCACGTCATCCATCTAAGCATGAGGCTGCACCATCGACTGAGTAAGCCTCAACTAGTACTAGTTATAGTATTGATGTAGTAACACCAAAGATTTGACATTTATATGCAATTATATTACAGTTGTATGTTTTTGACATTATATATATATTTATATAGTGCATATTTTTTATGTTCATGTTGATGTACTTAATTTACATGTTGGTGTTCATCATGATGTGTATATTGTTAGGTCGTGTTAGATATGTTAATTTAAGGTGCTTGCAGATAGATGTGTATGTGATAACAGTTATTTGATGTGAGAAGTATCTTTGATGTTTGTGTTGTGATGATGTTATACAATACTTGTGTTTTATTAGATGATCATGATCACAATAATTAAATGACGTTAGCGAATTTGAATGTGTATTTTAGAATATGATGTTTGTATGATGGTTATCATGATCGTGATGTTTATTTTTAAATAAATCCATGATATTTATTAAATATTATGTATTGGTAATTGTAAAAATGTGTAATTGTAATTGTGTGTATCGTCATTGTAATTGTATTTTTAATTGTAATTGCATGTAAAATTGTAAAATTGTAATTGTAATTGTAATTGCATGTAAAATATTCGTAAGATTGATATTATAATTGTAATTGTATTGTGAAATTGTGAAATTGTGAAATTGTAATTGTAATTGTATGCATTGTCATGATTCAATTTTATTAAAATTGTAAAATTTATAAATTTGTAAAATTGTAAAATTGTAATTGTAAATGTATGGATCGTGATTGTAATTGTAGTTTTAATTGTAATTGTATGTACGACTCTATGCTTGATAGGAGTCTCATGTGCTGGTTTTTGGCCAGATCACATTATTTATGGTTTTAGGAGCAATGTTGCATTTTGGGAAGTGACTTCACTTTCTTATGATGTATTATGTACTGTTTTTATCATAATATAAAACAGCGTTTTTTTCTTTCTGAAAAAAAAAAATGTAAAATTGTAAAATTGTAATTATAATTTTAATTTTAATTGTAATTGTAAGTAAAATATTTGTAAAATTGTAATTGTAATTGTAATTGTATTGTTAAATGATTGTAATTGTAATTTTAATTGTAACTGTATATAAAATTGTAAAATTCTAATTCTAATTCTAATTGTAACTATATGTAACATATTTGTAAAATTGTAATTGTAATTGTAATTGTATTGTGAAATTGTAAAATTGTGAAATTGTAAAATTGTAAAATTGTAATTGTATGTATTGTCATGATTCAATTTTATTAAAATTGTGAAATTTGTAAATTTGTAAAATTGTAACCATTGTAAATTAATTGTCAATTTTGAACCATAACTATTGTAAGTGAAATGTATATTGTACACAGTGTTAAATTACCATAATTGTAAAATTGTAAAACTGTATGAATATAAATAATTGTAAAATAATAAATCTAGAATAATATGAATTTTTGTAACATAATAAAGTTTAGAAAAATAATGCAAATAAATTCATGTTTAGAATTATCATTATTTTATTATGATCTTACATACCAAAAATAACAGTATACATTAATATATTTTTTTTAATTTTGAAGATATCATTCACACACATTTAAAACAATCAAGTAGTTGTATTATTTTATGAATTGACATAAAAAAAGAACTTAATACAGTGCATTGTTTTCGGGATCAACATAATTGAAAATTAACAAGTGAAATGATTTTAAGATTAACACAATGCAAACCAATTAATTCAAAATACATATTATAATGTTTCGAAAAAAAGAGAGTCTTAGTTATAAAGTTAAGTCCTCTTCTTTATAAAAACCCATCTTAAATAGTATAAATGATGAAACAACACATGTACCATATCACTCTCTGTTCTCATGATCATCCTCATTATCTTCCAATTCACTTGGCATGAGAACACTATTGTTCTCAAAAATATGTTTTAATCTAGGGTCATGTCTCAATACAAACCACCAATACCTATCCAACACATATGGGTAAAAAAAACCCAGTTGCAATGTTTGGGGAAAACATAAGGCTCATTAGCTTCATTTCGCATCTTTCTAGAATTGATACATATCAGCCTATTATCATGATCTTCCTTTACATTATTCTGATCAAAGGTGTCCCACCACTTGCACCTAAAAATAACACATTAGAAAGAAGAGAAGTCCACTTCAATGATGTCTTGTATCTTTCCGACGTAACCTAACGTCCCTCATATTAAGTTTTCATCATGGTGGCTAGCTCGAATAGATTGATCGAATTCGACTTCCACTCCACATTCTTATGTCCTGTGTCCATCATCGAAAATTTTTGTGTGAAAATGGTGTCCATATGCCCACATATATGGGAACAAATGCACCTATTAAAAAGTTAAAAATCATAGTTTCATGTGTTTAGTAACCCAACTGTTAAAATATGAAATATAGATGTTACATTTCAAAGGTGCATTATTAAGTTTAAAATGTACATAAATAGATTATTACCGAGTTGTTGCGCCCAATCTCTACGTTTAGCGCATCCTCTTCATGACAAGAGTAACGACTGGTTGCACTGTATTTCTCTCTGACTTGGTCAACAACCCAACTATTGGGGCATATAATTGGCATATTTTCTTTTAAATGATCGAGATAAGGAACACTTATACCATTGAACTGTTTAAATTATTTCTTGTCACTATCTCATCTCATCCTCTTTTGTTCGTACAATGCAACCCACAGTTCTGTCACTTCGGAATTGTAAAGAACGAATTTATTGATTGCTTCAATTTCTGCATTTGCTAATGAAATCAAACCGACATATAGTACATATGAGATCAAAATATAGATCATGTCAAAGTTCAACGTGAATATTTACTGTGTAAATTTGAAAAATTATAAGTCGCTTACTCTTTATCAAGCGTCTTTTTCCATTTGTTTGGAGAAACTCCCCTTCCCTTTTGTCTTCATCCCTTTCATTGTCCCAAATCACCGCACCTGGTTTGTTGTCGATCTGCTTGATGTACTCACTGGTATAATAGAAAGACTCATGATATGTACCCCTCTGCCATAGATACCTCGAGTTTTCCCCTTTGTCAAACAAAACCTTTCAATTCCTCCATGTACCTCTCTAAGAAGAACATCCAACGACAATAAACCACCCCCATTGATGGCAAAATTGGCAATTCTTTCGGCCCTCGTATCCAAGCTTGGTGATCATGTGGCTTTGGAAGCTTGCTGCCACTTCGTTGTTATTACAAGGCATCTGGAAGAGTTGTGTGAGGACGTGGAACATCTTCAGCTAACAGCGGAAAACTTGTTAACCAAGATGGATAATTTGAATCTGAATGTGCAAGGTATTAAAATAAAACTGGAAACATCTATTCTTGGTGTTCTTAAAGAAGTGTTAAGGATCCCTGAAATCTCCCCTCTTGGTGAGCAAAGTGCTTCTCAACCTGAAGATCCTTTGGACTAAACTTTGGATTCGACGCCCCTGCAGCAGATGGAAGCAAAACAAATGGGCAATATGGAAGCCCTGAAGCTAAGAAGGACAATAGTTGTTAGCTATACCTATTTTGGTTTAAATGTTTTCAAAGTTTGAGAGCAAAGTGCTTCTCAACCTGAAGATCCTTTAGACCAAACTTTGGATTCGACGCCCTTGCGGCAGATGGAAGAAAAACAAAATGGGCAATATGGAAGCCCTCAAGCTAAGAAGGACAACAATGGTTAGTTATACCTATTTTGGTTAAAATGTTTTCTAAGTTTGAGATATATAATGGAGTCTTCTGGAGGTTGTATAAAATATGGGTAGTTATAAAATGAGTAAGAAAAAAGTAAGGTAGAAATAGGATGTTTTCTAAACAAATTTTGAATACTGATGAAGAAGAAGAATTCCTAAATGTAATGGCACTGGCCTGTCTTCCAGTTGGATTAATATAAAAACTACATGTTTCTTCAAAAAAACAATTAAAAATGATGGGAAAAATAATAATATTTTTTTGTTCATTGTACCATCAATATTAGATACATCCACAAAATACCCACCAATGTCTAGGTGAGCTTGCTATCTTTCATGTAGAAATGGCTTTGACGGAGTGTGTGTCAATATCGGTAGTACTAGAACCTGGGCGGGGAGGATAATAACAACTCACAACTCATCCTCGTCACCCACACTACACATAGATATATAAGATTAGGGGGTCATAATGACTAACCAAAAGGGGGAACAAAGAGAGGGGAGGGGTTCGGGAAGCAAGAAATAAGGCAGAAAGAAAGAAGGTTTGAAATAAAAAGTATTCAAGTAAATAAAGACATATCAATAAAAAAAAACCAAAAAGAATCACCACACGAGAGCCTATTAATGACTAGAGCCTATTAATAAAACAGTTGATGAGAGCTTTTCAAAGAAATTCACACATCGAAATTTTAGAAATAACATAACATTATATGGCTTGTTTACCCAAATACCATAGTAAAATATTAATTTCAACAATATCATAATGTTAACCTAAAAAAAACAAATACAATAATGAAATATAAAATATTAATTTTTTTCTAAATTAAAATATCATAAAACAATATCATAATGTTTAAAACTAGAATTCTCTGTGATAAAAATGTTTAAAACTTACTCAATTTTTAAAAACTTTAAACACTATTTATCTTATAAGGTGATTTTCATCTATCGCCATCGCCACTTTATAGTTAGAAAATTTTAAACTATTAATCTAATCTTATAATCTTTAAAGGATTATTTTCATATATCATGATTTGTTTGATATTACATCATACATAACTAACATTTTAATCTATATAAAATAAACTAAAATAAAATAAAATAAAACCATTACTATAAATCTTATAAAAAATGAGTTTCATTTATCATAAATTAACATTTTAGTCTATATAAAATAAACTAAAATAAAATAAAAAACCATTAATATAAATCTTATAAAAAAATAATTTTCATTTATCATATATATATATATATATATATATATATATATTGATTTTCATCGATCATCTATATATTGGAAAATTTTAAAAACTATTAATTTAATCTTATAATCTTTAAAAGACTATTTTCATCTATCCTGATTTGTTTGATATTACATCCTACATGACTAACATTTAGTCTCTTTAAAAAAAAAAAAAAAAACATTAATTTAAATCTTATAAAAAAATGATTTTCGTTTATCATAAATTAACATTTTAATCTATATAAAATAAACTAAAATAAAATAAAAAAACCATTAATATAAATCTTATAAAAAACATTTTCATTTATCATTCATATATACGTATAACAAGCATCCTATTAGCTATTGATTATATAAGTCTGTTACCATACAAATTGTCTCAACCAAAAATTATATCAAATTAATTTTTCAATTAGATTTTTTTGTTTAATAAAACTTTTAACACTATAAAATTTAATAATACAAAACCACATATTTTCTCTAAAGTCCAAGTATCTTAATCAATTAATCAATTATATAAATAAATAGTAAATAAATAAATCACTTCGAGCGATCGTTTATCAATATATTCTATGCATACTAAATCCAATTTTATTCAAAATCCCTACACTATAATAACATACTAAGTCTCGACATATATATATATCTCGTCCCAAAATAAATATATATATATTCCTTCAAATGCATAATATAAAATATTATTTTTTCTTCAAATGAAGAATACAACATAAGCTTTGACTAAATATACTGAATTCTCAACAGATATATCCTCCTTTGTATAAAAATCCATTTTCGAAGTGAAAGTTATGTTTTACTTATAATCAAAATTTTAAAATTACTTATGCTAAATTCACAGCATATACTTCTTTTTCAATGAAATATTTTTATTAAATCAAAATTTTGAAATTACAAAATTGCTTTGCGTTATATCTCATTTTCAACCAATGGTCATCAATATATTCTCCCAACTTTTAAATTTGATTTTATTCAAAAGACCAGTACTATTATAAAATCTTAATCTTTTGAATAAACATAGCAAAATTCTAACATACATATTCTCCTTCCAAATTTTCATGACGAATTGTTTTCACTTTTAACTGACTTTTACTGATTATTAACAAGTTCTATTAATTTGTCTAATAAAATAAAATAATTGTTACAAATTCTATACTGCATAAAGCTTAGAGCAAATATTTCAGCTCAAGTGCAATATCTTAATGAGAAACTCAGATCATTTGTTTGGGGCTGACGGCAGCAACTATATAAAAAAAGAAAAAGCTTACCAAGAGGCTTTGTCACCAATGAAGCCATGCTCATTAGATTTTTTATATCAACTTTAAACAGATTATCTTTTATTTTTTATTTTGTTAAAGTTATCAATGAATCGCATCATTGACTTGATTTAATTCAGAGCCAGAGACTTCTGTTTCATCATTATCACCTGCTAAATTTAGACTTTTTGTAAAAGGTTTTCAAAATTACCACCAGTGAAATCAATCAACTACGGCAAAATCCACCGAGCCCGAAGTGCAGACAAGACAATGAAAGTGCCAAAAGCTAATCTCAGAACATGATCCATCATCTTAGATGCGGGACAGGTAGCTAGGTTGTTCCTAAGGAGAAAAAAGAACTTATCCACCGATCCATCATCTTAGATGCGGGACAGGTAGCTAGGTTGTTCCTAAGGAGAAAAAAGAACTTATCCACCGAGCCCGAAGTGCAGACAAGACAATGAAAGTGCCAAAAGCTAATCTCAGAACATGATCCATCATCTTAGATGCGGGACAGGTAGCTAGGTTGTTCCTAAGGAGAAAAAAGAACTTGTCTTTTGTGAGGAAGGAGAGGATGCGAAACAGGTAGCTGGGTAGTTCCCAAGGAAGAGTGAAATCAATCAACTACGGCAAAATCCACCGAGCCCGAAGTGCAGACAAGACAATGACAGTGCCAAAAGCTGATCTCAGAACATGATCCATCATCTTAGATGCGGGACAGGTAGCTAGGTTGTTCCTAAGGAAGATTGAGAAAAAAGAACTTGTGTCTTTTGTGAGGAAGGAGAGGATGCGAAACAGGTAGCTAGGTAGTTCCCAAGGAAGAGTGAGAAGAAAGAACGTGTGTCTTTTGTGAGGAGGTTGCTGGGTAGTGGTTGCTGGGTAGTTCCCAAGGAAGAGTGAGAAGAAAGAACTTGTGTCTTTTGTGAGGAGGTAGCTGGGTAGTTCCCAAGGAAGAGTGAGAAGAAAGAACTTGGGTCTTTTGTGAGGAACAAGCGGTTGAAACTGACTGGCACTTTATCATGGAGTGTCCTACCTATAAGGACATTCGTAGTCAGTTCGAAAGCGACCTGAAAGTGAACAGTCTATGTGAGTTATTTGTGGAAGGAAAGCTTCACAAGACGGCAAACTTTTTTACCATGATTCACGCCAAGAGGAATTTTATGGAGAGAAACTTTATTGTTTGATACTACTATGTTCTGTTGGTTGGATTTTTATGGAGAGAAACTTTATTGTTTGATACTATTATGTTCTGTTGGTTGGATTTTTATGGAGAGAAACTTTATTGTTTGATACTATTATGTTCTGTTGGTTGGATATCTGGGTCCCTTGGACCGTTTTGGTCTCGTGGACGTCATTAAAATTAAAATTCTTCAATTCAAAATACTTGTCGATGAAATATCGACTATAAACTACTAAAGTGCATCTGAGAATGTGATTATGTTCTTGGGTTCTAGTCACTAGTAACACAAAAGATGGAACTGTGGGCATATGAATGGCCAACCAGAAAACTAGAACATAGGTTAGGCAGAAAGTACAGAGTGCCTTGCTGCAGAACCAGTTGGGATGATTAATATATCACTCATCTTTTCGTGCGATTTCAATTAGATGCTGACCCCATGTAGAACGATAGATGCTGACCCCATGTAGAACGAACTGTCGCGGTTCCAAATAAAGATATTACTAATAAATCAACTTAGAACGATATAACGGATAAATTAGAGAATTAAAAGTATGTTTCTGAAGTGGGCACAAAGCAAACAAGAATGGGAAGTACTGAAGCATGTTCTACTTAACCAGGTTTTTCAGTAGAACACAGTGCTCTCTGCAGCTTAAGAAGGCTCCACTTTGCCTCTTCAAAAAGAAAGATGACTAACAATTACAAAGTTCATTCCGAAATAAGTAGAGAATGGAGCGAAGACGAACAAAAATCAAGCAAAAAAATAAAAATCTACAATAGAGATTTGCCTTTTGCATGTCTGTAACTGCAGCTATAATGAATGAAAAAATAGAACCAGAAAGTGTCATTTGTCTTAAAGAATATTTGGTTCGACAAAAATGTAATTGGCCTTGGCCAATTGAGATTTATGCACAATTAAACAACAGAGCTTTGCAATTTTTTATGGATATGGTAGTGAATTATATGCTGCCAAAAAGCAGCAGCCGACTCTTTCCAGATTATTAAGGAAAAGGATCTGAACTGATTGTAACAAAACCTGAGGTGCAGCTTATGCAATTCAACTCTGCATCCATGATTCCATTTCAAGATCTGTAGATCTGCATAGCCTGTTCTTCTGTACAACAAATCTGGAATTTGGATTGAAGTCATCGTTAATGAGTGAAACCAAACAAATCTCCTCCAAAATAACTGCCCTCCGACACTGTTGTCAATACCAACTGGGAGAATAGTCCAACATGCATGTCATATGAGCATGTTAAGTTGCCCTAAAGGAATCTTGTCGACGAAGTGGAATATCCTCACAGTCATCATCACCAGGGCGCTTACGTGAAGAGAGTGCTTGAAGACCTATGAATACAACTTCAAGATGCAAATTAGAAATGAGGCTAAATGCAACACATGAAGTATTGAAAGATAGGATGAAGAGATCAGTAAAATATTGAGACAATCGAAAGTACTACACTGCTGAGAGGAGCAAAGAAATACTGAGACTGAACATGAAAATGAGACTGAATAAATGAACATATGTTGGTGAACCATGGAAGTTAATATGCTGCTGATGATAGAGAAGCAACAATGAGAACCATACCGATTCCTGAGGATAAATTATCACTAAGATCCTTCGTCTTATGGAGTAAAAAAGTGCCAGAAAGGATTGTAACAAAACCACACATTTCAGTCACAATCTGAGATGGGTTTTGTCTATCCCAGTCCTGAAACAGAAACCAAAAAGAAAAGATTAGTGCCTAGTCCTGAAGCAATGATCAAATGGAAATCTAAATTAGTTCTTTGATTAGAAGTAGAATGGTACCTGGCATTAAAGAGAACTAGAAAAAGAATATCACAAATACACGTGCATGCTGATGGGTCAGTTGGTGTGTATACATACCAACGAAAACACTCTCCTCAACAAAATATGTCCAGAAAGAAGATTGATCTTGATGGACGCTTGGAGGCGATGCCTCTGCTCAGGTTCAGAAAGATTTCTGGTGAGAGTCAACATAGCTAGGGCTGCAGGCCCACTAGGGGCCCAAATTTCACAAGCGTTCAATCTTCTCTTCTGCATTAGTGACCAACAGCTTGACTGGTTGTTCAAGCAACAGTGTAGCACATTTAGTCCCCTCCAAATAATTAGCAGGGGACATGGGGGGCCCATCATGGGAAACGCAAGCAGGCGGGGTGTGGTGATGGACAAAGTTCCTAGCCCCTAGTTCTGTCAGCTTTTCCCCAAGGATGATTGGACAACACTATTAAAGTATAAACTAAGCATCATAAGAGTTTCATTTTCTCTTCTGAAGAGAGTGGAGGAGAGATCCCAATATGCGCAATGACCTCACATGCCAAATTTTGGGAGAATGTGACCTCAGAGCCTTCGAGAATCCCTGAACCTAGGAAATCTAAGGAAATTTTGGAAAATAAAGAGAAGTTTTAGTTACAGCCTTCTACTGATTTCTTGGAAGCTGACTTACGTCATCTTATTGCTTGATTTGATCCTTTGGTGGAATAGGCTGAATGTTCGTTGAACCGATCTCCGAAAAGTTTAATACTCCAACAATGTTACAAAATTGGCTAATAAAACATTTTAATCATGTTACAAAATTGGTTAATAAAACATTTTTATCATGTTACAAAAATGTAATGAAACGTATCGCTGCAACAGTAATATAAGAGTCTATTTTTTGTCTCTCTTCAACTTCATCTCTATGAAGTGTGAACCTAAAATTTCTACATGATAATAGAAAAATCGCAATTATGTGTCTCAGATAACGAGGATATGATTAGAGTTGTGCAAATCTAAAATCACCATGAGAAGCAAGTAAAGTTATATCTGATTTCAAATTATTTACAAGTCTAGAGTTTAAAATTTATTATTTAGGTTCATTCAAAAGATGTGCACAGATGTGTTGTATAAATTCAAAATATATAGAGAACTCACAAATTTAAAAAATATAGAAAACTGTGACTTCAAAAATATAGAAATGTGACGGTTAAGGGAAGACAACGAAGATGTACAGCTAAGATGAGATGAATCTGCATTCAGATAAAACAGCATATGCAAATTGACAACCAGCAGCAGGAAATAGTGTAGATGTGAAGCCCACAATGCACCAGAGCATAGAGAAGATTCACTTAAGCAAGAGATGACAAAGAAAGGTAGCCCGCAACAGCAAAAACAAAATAGATTTCCATCCACTAAGGCATGCTTTGCCAGAACAATGTCACAACGAATTTGCAGAATGCAATACAGCAACATAAATGCAAGATGACTTGTGACAGTATTTGCAGACAAGTAGCCATGATGCAGAAACATTTTGCAGAACCTGAATGACACCATAGAAGAAGATGCACCAATTTTTTTCAATGTGAGTCCAGTAGATCAGGCATCCATCTCAAAGAATGCCGTTTGACTGAAAAATCTACAAAGGTTAATGCCCTGATTGCAGACTTGTAGACACCCTCATTAAGGCACGACCATTATGGAAGAAGAATGTCTTAAGACACGAACTGTATGGTCCTGCAACTAAAAATATCCAATTTGCTACATATTTACATATTCTAAGACATTTCAAATGTCCACAGGCTTTTTGGAGTCTGGACACTTGCTAGGATACAGACTTGTCGTTGACATGCATATAATTTGCAGAGTGAAAAAGAAAAATGCAGACATCAAAGATATTCTGACATTCTTGTGGTTGCACCAGAATCCAGACTCCAGACTAACATAGTAGGTATATGTCAGATTCCTCCATTCAGATTTCTAACATAAGAGTCAAGACGGTTCAGACAAATAGCAGACGCCTCAGAAATTGTAAGATTCAAGACAGTTGACAAATAGCAGATGCCTCAGAGAAATTGTAAGAGTCAAGATAGTTCAGACAAATAGCAGATGCCTCAGAGAAATTGTTGAAGTGGCAGTGAGAAAATAAGAGACATTCTTCGAAGGTATTTACTTCTTGGAAAAAAAATATCATATACAATATAAAATTTAGCAGAAATATACTGGGGCAAGAAATACTAAAATGTTGAAATGATTGTATTGGTCACATTTATCGTAACAAAGTATTTATCCCTAAACTTAAGCACACTGTTTCAGAAGACCTGTAAGAAACATTTTCAGTTTACATCCGTAGTCTGTTTTATCTAAAGGAAGACAGGCAAAAAAGTGGTGGAACGTCATTTTGAAAACAATAAATCATAAAGACCATCTCTAACTGCTCAGTCTCCAGAAATTCGAATGCTTAAATTAATTGATTGTCTAAGGTGGAACCAACTGAATCCTGCCATCAACTTAATGATGCATGGGGGCGAAGGAAATCTAATAGATTTGGAAGATCGACTAGATGGATTTGGTGGAGCTCTACCTTTGAAGTTCCAAATGAAGGATACGGCAGTATGATGGAACAAATCTGAAAATGGAGAGAAGCTGGGTGGATCAATGGATGGTGCTGGACCAATATGCAGTCTTCACATCAATGAATTTATAGTCTTGTACTTCTTTGCAAAAAATACTTCTGAAAAATTTGGACTTTTGCATGGGCAGCTATCATGCTTAAACCTGAGAAACACTATTTTCTTGTTTGGGACGCTATTGGATTCCTAAGACACCAATAATATTTAGTAGTAACAGCTTGTATAATGGACACTTTAAAATAGTGAAATGAGCAAAAATAACATTTAGATGTTGTGGTTAGAAGTTAGGCGGTTGACCCCAAAAAACCCAAACTGCACTGAAACCAGTAAAAAGGGCAAAAAACAGAAAACCAGAAAATAATCAAATTTTGAAAATAAAAGTAAATCTTGTAAATCCAAACCATTAGACACTGAATTTGCAAAGTTTCTCATATATATAGCATTGTAAGAGTGTATATAGCAAAGTGATACGGACTGCAATACACACTGAACCAAAATACATTAACATTGACGCCCTAAATAACTGCAAGGTCCAAAAATAATCATAATACAGTCTACAATGAAATCAAACTACATAATTATATGAATCTAAATCCTTCACTTTATAATAATGACATGAGCAATTTAACATTTAGATGATGTGATTAGGGATTAGGTAGCTGACACCAAAACCCAAACTGCACTGGAACCAGAAAAAAAAAGGAAAAGAAACAGAAAACCATAAAAATAATCAAATTTTGATGATAAAAATATATCTTCTTGTACATCCCTGTAAATCCAAACCATCAGACACTGAATATCCAAAGTTTGTCATGTATATAGCATTGTGAGGGTGTATATCCAAAGTTTGTCATGTATATAGCATTGTGAGGGTGTATATCCAAAGTTTGTCAAAAATACATTAACATCGAGGCCCTAAATGAACTGCAAGGTTAAAAAATAATCATAGTATAGTCTACAATGAAATCAAACTACATTGTTATCTGAATCTAAATCCTCCACATTCTCTGCATGCATATGGCTTGGCATCTTGACTTGATGCCCTTGAAGGTGCAACATCAATATCTCTATCCTGTGGCCATGGAAGCAGCAGCTGTAACTGATCCAAGTAGTTGTAGTATTATAAAAAAAAAATCAGGGGGGGGAGTAATTGCTCTGGTACAAAACCACTCAAAGCAACCAGTTCTGACTGGCTTTGTCTTGAACCAGCCAGTTCTGACCACCTCACACCAAAAACAGTCTATTCCAGTTTAGGAGGCCAGTTCTGACTGGAAACCTCCAAAAAAGGTCCAATTGGACGATTTTACCGGTTCCAGTTCAGTTCCAATAACATTGGGTTAAACCAGCTTAACAACTAACATAAGGATGTTAGAAATTGCAGTGGGACATAATGTGAGTGAGAGACCTAATGCTGCAACATTAATAACAGTCTATTTTTTATTCTTGTCTCTCCAACTTCATCTGTCCGAATATGCGCATGTTAATTTTCTACAGAATATCAAGTCATTAATTGAGTCAATGATGAGTTAGTTAGGCAGTAGAAATCAGATAGCAACAATACCAGCATTAGAACTCAGTAGACGTTATAATATTTTCTCCTTTTAATATAAAGCTTTTTCACTGTGTTCGTCCTGTGTATGTGTGATCATATGGATCCTTATCTTTGTATTTGAGCATCTTCCTGATCAACTCATCTGTTCAAAGACATTGGGGTCTTCATGCAATCAGGAGAAGAATTAACTATTCCCTTGAATGCTGAACCTCTAAAATATGGTAACAGAATTCTATCTGTTGAATTTTGGTAGCTCCAGTCAGTATTCTTCAATTGAATTAGCCCACAAAAATTAAAAGAGAAGGAAAATGTGAATTTGAATTCAAGTCTTCTCCAAATAAAAGAGGGAAAAGTTGAATTTGAATTTGAATTTATTTTGCCTCCAAAAGTCAAGTCGGCCCTCCAAAAAGTACAAGTCAGCTCAATAAAAAGAAACCAATTCGGGCACCCTAATCATTATATATTGTCACTCAACGTCATCCAAGAGCAATTTGGATCCTCTCCTCCACATATTCTTCTAATCACACATGAAAAGAGCTGAGGAAAGAGGCTGAGTTTTTCTGTGGAGGTAATCTTCTGTGGCAGCCGAGTTTATCTTGTATTTGACCAGTGTTGACCAGCAGGTTAGCTCGAACATGTGCCTGCAGGATTTGACTGTTCACCAAGATTTTATAGGAAGTTGACCACAGCTTGACCGAATTTCGGAGGAGCTGCAGGAGGCCAGAATTTGACCCTGTTGACCAGGGTTGACCAAATTTCTGAGGCAACAGCAGGAAGGATGAAATGTTGGTCTGTTTGACCAGATTTGACTCATTTGGTTCTGTGGTCAGTTTGACCTAAATTGATTGGAAAAATCAGATTGTATCTCTTGTTGAATTGGACAATTTCTCCTAAGAAAATGTTGCTGGTTTTTCCCTTGTTAGCGTTTTCGCAAGGTAAAAATTTGTGTCTCTTGTGTTTGTCTGTCTCTATATGATCCTACTGTCATTATTGCATTTATGGTTGAAATTCCTGAAGTATAATTGCTTAATGGTAATCTGGAATGTGCTAAAGTAATAACAATATCATTGGAAGTAATTATCAGTTTCAGAAATTGTGCTTGTCTATATTGCACTTGAAAAATCAACACTCACAGTTCAATAATTTGCATATTTATAGGTGAGTGGCCTTCCCACCAAATGTTTGACCTGGTTTTCCAATAACGGGAAACAACGGGTTCAACAGAGGCTAATTTGTGGTTATTTTCATAAATAGCAGGAATTGAAATATATTATTTCAAAGTGGTCTGTAATTCTTAGGTAGTTCCAATGGTTCTATGAAACTCTGGAAGATAGGCTTTGATTCTCTTATTGGCATGCCTCAGACAATCCCGTTAAGGGTTAGGTTTCTCGGACTGCCTTTAGAGTTTTGGCATGATTCTATGTTGAGCTTTTTCAATCACTTTGGGGAGTTTCATTTCATCCTCAAAGATAACCAAAAGGAGGAAATGTGATCAATTCGCCAGAAATTGTGTGAATCTAGACCTGAAGAGGGAGAAAGGATTCCCTGTCTTCAGCGATGCACTGAAATCATGTCTTGAACAAGCAATTGATTATGAAAGCGTTCCCTTCAAAGTTGAAATGGCAGGTGTGTTTTCAGCAGAGCACTAGGCAAGATCCTGCCTGAAAGTAGAGAAGCAAGAGTCAGTGGAGGAAGGATTGCTATAAAAGGAAAATTGGATAAGTGAATAAATTAAAAAACAGAAAAAAAAAAAGTTAAAGAACTAAGGAGTTGCTAAAACACCAGATGGATTCTTTCAAGATTTTCAAGGAAAATCAAATAGAGTCCAATAGTGTTTGACAATAAAGTCTCCAATCAACCTCAAAGGTAGGCTTAACAAAAACATGTTGAGCCTCAACAGAAAACTGTTGAAGCCGTAAACTCTGGCGAGAAGGTTGAAAGGGTGATAGGGAAGAGACGCTTCAGCAGGCATGGACTCCTCAATTCTCCTGAGAAGGACAGCAACTGCTAGAAGAGGAAAGAAATTAAAAATAGCCACTTGAACCCATGGAGAAAATTTAAAGTTTCAAGGCTAGCTAGAACAAAAATGATCCACTAGAAATAAAAAGAACTAATACTGATATTAGAATCACTATGACTTACTCGAGGGTCCATGTTTTCCAAAGCCAATAGAATGGAGAAAGTTTTGTTTCCTTAAGAAAACAAAAAAGACGCAAATCCACGATAAGCCAGGGAATTTGCCAATGAAATTTACATGGCTCTGTAGTCAGTACTATATAAGCTTGATACCCATTTCTCCCTACCTATATTATAGTTCATGTTACCACACAATCTAGTAGGGCCCTAAGGAAGAGAAAACCCAAGGGACAACTACTAGACTAAGTGACAACAATGGAACAATGACCCACTGTCACCTCAGTCAAAGTCCCCTGCGTTGTACAAACTTTCACCGATGGGAGGAGTCTTGGTAGGAAGGGAATCACTTAGAATGAATAGATCGATGATTTAGGTATGACGTAATTCTACAAATCCCATTCAAGGAGAGACACAACAAATGGCTCAATGCTTCAAGGAAGCTAAACGCTCTCCAGGAAAGGCCTAGCAAGAGATCAAGACTTAGGGTTTGAGACTTGTGATGATAATATGTATTCCTAAGATCAAGACACCAAATGATTGGGTAGGACCTCTCAAAGAAGCTCTGTGTGATGCTTTAACACTTCCACGAGGCTCTTCGCTCCCTTTGACATACTAGGAAAGAACTATACTTAGGGTTTTAAGAATAATCGTGGCAAGAAATACTTCCAAGGCACTCCCAAGGTCAAGCAAAGGAGAAGAAAGGGCTTCTTGAGATTTATTCTACCGAATACTATGCTCATACAACCCTCAAAGAAGTCCCCAAAGTGAGAGAGAAAGACCTAAGTTTTCCCTCATGAATTAGCACATAGGGAAAAATATTTTATGGATGAAACTCGGGAAAATGCCCACCAAACTTGGAGCATAGCTAGCCTAGACCCTGAGTTCGATGTTTGGACCTTTGAATTCCTGAAAAATCACCTCCATAAAATTTCACTGCAAGCCATAAATTTCTGCCCTACCTTTAGGAGACTAAAATTTAGGAGGAGAAAATATGGAGAAAGAGGAGTTTGATCACCAAAATCGTTGGACTAGTCCCTAGTCCCTTGCACTATGGAGTCCTAGATGCTTTTAAATTGGCCAAAATCGTCCTTAAGGAAGCTAAAGGTTGATGCCCTAGCTACCAACCTTCAACATTTACCCACTCAAAATTTGTGGAGTTTTATGGAAGAAAGAAAAACTTCATCCACTAAAATAATTCATCATTTGTCATACAATGAGTAACATATGCAATTGAGAACCAAATAGCTTTCCAAAATGATATTCAACAAATTAGGGCACAAGAGCATTAACTTAGTTACAACATATCCATACATAAGCATTATTCCAAGCAAATATTCAACAAGAAGTACTTGCAACATGACAATATGATATATGCATCCACAAATCATGAGATAGCTCCAAAGAAGATCGAAAATTTCAGCTCCAAATGTCAAAATGCATCAAAGAACCTCCAATAGCTCCAAAGAAAAATTGGGTTATTTTACAAGAGAAGAATCCAAGTGATGATGATGATTCGAAACAAATGAGGCTTACTTCTATTTATATGAGCCTCTCTAAATCTAATTACCCTAATTAGGCCCCAAACATTTAAATAATGAGCAAGAAACAAAGCCTTGGTCACAAGCCGACCAAGTAGCTTTCATAAATTTTGATTTAACCATCCAATTGCTAGATGAGTTGATGATGTCACACTGGTGTAGGTCCATTGAAGGGCCATGTTGAGTCCTCTAAGTGCCACGATGTGAGAGAGGGCTCCATAAAATATGAACTAGGGGATGGCCCCTAATCCTCCATGTAGGTAATCATGTGGGACCCCAAAGTGGTGTTGGAGCATAAATGTTGGTCTCAAGGGTCTCCTGACGATAGATAAGCCTATATAATGCTCCAAATAAGGGATTTGATGATGGTGCTTTCCCTCCCATGTCTCACAGAAGAAACAAACCTCCTTCGGGCATTCGATCAGTTGCCATAATTATGCTAATTTGGTTGGGGCACAGTGGTCCAACTGCATCATCTTGCGAATAATATCGGGCAATGAGCAAACTGTTGAGGGTGTTGAAGGTGCCCATGGCATGAAATGACACTCTGACCACATTTTGTCAACGACCCCATAGCAGCACACCCCCATTTTTTCAAATGGGACTTATCATGTTCAAGGCTCGTGTCATCCAGATTTCATCGACGATCGACAGCTGACATTGTTATAAATGATGTAAACCCATTCTGCATTTTATGATGTAAATGATCTAAGTAAGACCGTCCATGTATGTAACAACCTAGGTAAGCCTAGTATGTTGTTGATGACTTCCATCCTAGGAAGTTTTTTGTCTCACTGATTCACGAAAGTGATCGGCAGAGTTTTTCCCTCCAGCCTCACCCCAAAGTTAGGGTGGAATTTGTCATCAGCATGCTAAGTGAGTCCTAGTGTTTTCTATCGAGTTCTTGTAAAAGTAGTTTGAGCTACTTGGTCTACTAGATCATGTTTTGAGTCGCAGAACTGGGTATTTATTTGAGGGTCTATACGAATGGATATTCCCCCTTCATGTATGTAAATGTATTATCTCATGTAAAAGAGGGTTGGAAAAATAATTATAATCCCCTCTCAGTTAATTAATTAAATTTTCTGGTCAATTAATTAATAAAATCTTAAACCAGAAATTTAATTAATTTAGGGTCCTAGGTTAGGATTAAATCTTTAAAGGCAAAATTTGTGGGTCCTTGGAAAATGATTTTGAAAGCCCCAGGCCAAGGGAATATTGAGAATTTTAAGAAATATTGGACCCTTGGGCCTTGGTGGTTAATTCAAGGTCAAAATTTTGGGGTAATTAACTCAAAAAATAATATTTTTGAGTTAATTAAAATTGAATTAAATGATAAATTCGTTTTTTCCCCAAAATTTTAATTTCAACGCTCCGGATTAAAAGATAATTAAATCTTTTGGACGGTTGAGATTATTTTGACGAGGATCATCCAAACTAGCCGTTAGAGATCTGGTCCTATAAATTTAGAGGTCTTTGTCAGTATTGAGTCATCCGATCTCAGGATCGTGCACTTGCTCTTAGAAGCTCTTGTAAACTTTTTTTGAGGAATAAAGCATAAAGACTTTGGGGTTACAAATCTGGATGTTCCTTCTCAGATCTATGTGGTGAATTGTCTCTAAACTCTGCTACTTGGTTTCTTGCATTTTATGGTTGATGGCCTTCATGGATTAATCTGCATATAGGTATCTTATGTAGTTTTTTGGGTTTATAAAATAACATTCTGATTTTTCTGCAAAGGTCTCATGTTGTTTTCTTAAATCTCTATCGATCTAAGATTTAGATCTAAGTGTGCAGGGAATTTTTTTTTAAAGATTGGGCGTCTGGGGAAGTCTTCGGTTGGACCAGCCGACTCCCAATAAACATAAATCTGATAAGCTCTTTATTTGTTAAATTCCGGGTCTATCTTACGATATTGTGATTTTGCAGGGTTTTGAAGGCTTGTGCCTCTCACTAAAACTTTAAATCTCTGAAAATTGTGTTAAAATGTTTTAAATTTGACCATGAGGGTTTTAAATTGTAAACTAGTTGTA